>CAUYRH010074457.1:0-39990 GCA_963574655.1 Perodicticus potto
GCAATCAAAAAATGGCCAGGCGTTGTGGTGGGCCCCTGTAGTCCCAGCTTCTTGGGAGGTGGAGGCAGGAGATTCGCTGGAGCCCAGGAGTTGGAGGTTGCTGTGAGCTGTGATGCCACCGCACTCTACCCAGGGTGAAAGCTTGAGGCTCTGTCTCAAAAAAAAAAAAAAAATCATATAGTACATTTCCTGTACCAGGAACTCTCTTCCTCCCTCCTTCTTTCTGTTTTCTTTCTTTCTTTCTTTTTTTTTTTTTTTGAGACAGAGCCTCAAGCTCTCACCCTGGGTAGAGTGCTGTGGCATCACAGCTCACAGCAACCTCCAACTCCTGGGCTCCAGCGATTCTTCTGCCTCCGCCTCCCAAGTAGCTGGGACTACAGGCACCTGCCACAACGCCCCACTATTTTTTAATTGCAGCTGTCATTGTTGTTTGGCAGGCCCGGTTTGGATTAGAACCTGCCAGCTCAGGTGTATGTGGCTGGTGCCTTAGCTGCTTGAGCCACAGGCACCAAGCCTCTTTCCGTCTTTCATTCCTTCTCTTTTTGGTTGTAGTTGTCATTGTTGTTTGGCACGCCGGGCTGGATTCAAACCTTCCAGCTCTGGAAGAGTGATTCGTTCATTCATTCGTTATTTCTTTCTTTTATTTATTTATTTATTTTGCAGGTTTTCGTCTCTGGGGCTGGGTTTGAACCCACCACCTCCGGTATATGGGGCTGGCGCCCTACTCCTTTCAGCCACGTGAACCTCCATTTTCTTTCTTCTTCATCTACATATTCTCACTTTGCCCTGTGTATAGTGGTGTGGCCTCAGCTCACAGCAACCTCAGACTCTTGGCTCAAACGATTCTTTTGCCTCAGGCTCCCTACACGCACCTGCTACAATGCCCAGCTAGTTTTTCTATTTTCGGTAGAGACAGAGTCTTGCTCTTGCTCAGGCTGGTCTCAAACTCCTGAGCTCAGGTGATCCATTAGTCTCAGCCTCCCAGAGTGCTAGGATAACAGGTGTGAGCCACCCTGCCTGACCCCAAATTTTATTTGCGAGTATGAAAATAAAAATGAGAGGGGCGGTGTCTGTGGGTAGGGTGCCAGCCCCATATACAGAGGGTGGCGGGTTCAAACCCAGCCCTGGCCAAACTGCAACAACAACAAAATAATAGCTGGGCGTTGTGGCGGGCACCTGTAATCCCAGCTACTCAGGGGGCTGAGGCAAGAGAATTGCCTGGGCAGCACCTGTGGCTCAAAGGAGTAGGGCGCTGGCCCCATATACTGGAGGTGGTGGGTTCAAACCTGGCCCCGGCCAAAAAAAAAGAGAGAAAGAATTGTCTAAGCCCAGGAGTTGGAGGTTGCTGTGAGCTGTGATGCCACGGCACTCTACCGAGGGCAATAAAGTGAGACTCTGTCTCTAAAAAGAAAAGAAAAATGAGCCCCAGGCCTATAAAGAGTCAGCAAAATTTCCCCCACGTGCACTAAATAGAGGCACAGAGGGAGGTGAGGGAAAGGCAAAGAGAAGTATTAACCGGCTGGGGAGACGCGACCAGTTGGGGACACCCGGGAACCTGGGGAATCAGCCCTTGTTCCGTCTCTCCCTGTCACACAGCCACACGGGCCCTGGCCTCTGTAGCCTCCTACTCTCACACTTAAAGCTGTTGCAGTAGGAAGAGGCCAAAGAGCCCCCAAGAGACAACCCACAAAGGAAATGCTGCTCCCAGCCGCTACCACCCCTCACCCAGGAAGGGCTGGTCGGTGTGGTTTAGGTTTCCGTTTGTTTTCCTGGCATCCACTCCTCTGTCTCTCACCAAAATGTTCTTAATTTTCTGTTAGAGACTCACTACCTCCTCATTCCCAGAATTTTGGGGTGGGATCAGCTTAGACCTGCTGGGGAATCCGGTCTTCTTACAGCCGGGCAGTTGTCGGTCAAAACCAATGAGAGGCCCCAGAGAGATTTGCTGGAGCTCCCAGGAATATAAAAACCTCCTTCTTCTGGCTCCACACCTGTAGCTCAGTGGCTAGAGCGCCAGCCACATACACCAGAGCTGGCAGGTTCAAACCCCGTCTGGGCCTGCCAAAAAACAATGACAACTATAGGAAGCGCGCCTAGCTCAGTCGGCAAGGGCGCCGGCCGCATACACCTAGGGTGCTGGGTTCGAACCGGCCCGGTCTGCTAAGCAACAATGACAACTGCAACCAAAAATAGCTGGGCATTGTGGCCGGCTACTCGGGAGGCTGAGGCAAGAGAATCGCTTAAGCCTAAGAGTTTGAGGTTGCTGTGAGCTGTGACACCAAGGGACTCTACCATGAGGGTGACATAGTGAGACTCTGTCCCCAAAACAAACAAACAAAAAACACAAAGGCTTGGCGCCTGTAGCTCAAGTGGCTAAGGTGCCAGCCCATACACCAGAGTTGGTGGGTTTGAATCCAGCCCAGGCCTGCCAAACAATAATGACAAGTACAACCAAAAAATAGCCGGGTGTTGTGGTGGGCGCCCGTAGTCCCAGTTACTTGGGAGGCTGAGGCAAGAGAATTGCTTAAGCCAGGAGTTGGAGGTTGCTGTGAGCTGTGATGCCATGGCATTCTACCCAGGGTGACAGCTTGAAGCTCTGTCTCAAAAAAAAAAACGAAGGCTGCGCCTGTGGCTCAAGGAGTAGGGCACTACTGGCCCCATATACCGGAGGTGGTGGGTTCAAACCTGGTCCCAGCCAAAAACTGCAACAACAACAAGGAGAAAACCCTCCTTCTTGTGGGGAAGTTGCCTGGATAGACTCACTTTCTGGATGGCTTCAGCTCTGGGGAATGGCTATTTTCACCTGGAAATCATGAAAAATAGGCCTATGAATGGAGCTTGCACCAGGAAAACGAGGCAGGAAATGTGGTAAGAGAAAAACCAGTTTCCTGGTCACATTATTGGATGACTAGATGGAGCCATCCCTAAAGATCTACCCCCACGCTGTTCAGTTACATGAGCCAAAATGTTCCCTGTATTATTTAAGCCATGTATTTAGCTGTTGTATTGGTTGTTCTCTGTGGTGTAACGAGTCCTAGTGAGAATAGATAATCAGAGTCTATTTAATGGGTATGTCTCAGTCAGCAGGCCATGAGGTGCTGGCGAGATGCAAAGATAAACAAGATAGAATTCTGTTCTTAGAGAGCCCTTCTCAGTCAGGCTAGGAAGGAAGGGGAGGATGACTTGAACTTGAACTCTGCCTCTTTCAAAAAGCAAACATCTGTCAGGAGTGATCACACAGATCTTATGTAATCAATTAACTCACCCTTGGCAGCCCAGCTGAGAAAGCCTGTCTTAGGTCACTGCTGGACAGGCTGGTGACACCAAAAATAGATATTGGATAGTTTTGCTCTAAGGATTTGGGATTGACACAATGTGTCCATCAATGAAATAGCAGCCTTTGAAAAAGCCAACACTCGGCTTGGCGCCTGTGGCTCAACGGGCTAAGGCGCCAGCCACATACACCTGAGCTGGCGGGTTCGAATCCAGCCCCGGCCCACCAAACAATGACAGCTGCAACCAAAACATGGTCGGGTGTTGTGGAGGGCGCCTGTAGTCTCAGCTACTTGGGAGGCAGAGGTAGGAGACTTGCTTGACCCCAGGAATTGGGGGTTGCTGTGAGCTGTGATGCCACAGCACTCTATCCAGGATGACAGCTTGAGGCTCTGTCTCAAAAAAAAAAAAAAAGAAAAGCCAACACTCACTTCATTAAACGTGGTTAGCAAAGCTTTATTTATTATTATTGTTGTTGTTTTTGAGATAGAGTCTCAAGCTGTTGCCCTTGGTAGAGTGCTGTAGCATCCCAGCTCACAGCAACCTCAAACTCTTGGGTTTAGGTGATTCTCTTGCCTCAGCCTCCCAAGTAGCTGGGACTACAGGCGCCCACCACAACACCCGGCTATTTTTAGATTGTGTTGTCCTTGTTGTTTAGCAGGCCCGGGCTGGATTCGAACCCACCAGCCCTGGTGTATGTAGCTGGCGCCCCAGCCATTAAGCTACAGGCACCGAGCCCAACACTTTATTTTTTTTATTGTAAAGAACGAACTTCCAATTTTTCTCCTAAAAGGTGTGAAGTTTGACCTTTCTAAATAGCAGTATCAGGAACATTCTGGTAAATTGCTATTTTAGCTGTTAATTTATTTTGAAAAAGAGGTTTATTTGGCTTGCAGTTCTGCAGGTAATGTAAGAATCTTGGTGTTGGTATCTGCATCTGGTGAGGTTCTTGGGCTGCTGCCACTCATGGCAGAAGAGGCAGGGCAGAGAGTGTGTGCAAGGATCACATGGTGAGAGAGGAAGCAAGGGGGAGAGACAGAGAGAGACTCTTTAACAACCAGATGTCATGGTTGTTACTGAGAACTCATTCATCTGCAAGGGAGGACATTAACCTATTCATGATGGATCCACCCCAGTGACCCAACACCTCCCACTAGGTTCCCCCTCCCACCACACTGGGGATTAAATGTCAACATGAGATCTGGAGGGGACAAATATCCAAACTATAGCAGGTTGGGAAAAGCCTTCCTGAAAAAGGAAAGGCATATGCAAAGTGGTGGTGTAAGAACTGCACCAAGTGCTGTGGAGCACAGAGAATGGAAGCTCAGGGAAGACTTCTAAGAGGGTGACACCTCTAGGAAGTCTTTACGATGAGCAAGGGTAAGCCAGGTGGAGAAGGGCTGGAAGGGCATTCTGGACCGAGAGAACAGCATAGACAAAGGTGTAAAGTTGAGGAACAGTCATACTCAGGGTGAAACACTAGCAGGTTAGTGGGCTGAAATTAGAAGTTCAAGGCTGAGTGTAGGAGGAGAGAATGCTGAAGATTTCCTATTTCAGACCAAGGAGTTTGATCCCAAAGGATGGTAGTAGGGGCTGTTGGATACTATCAAGTAGGAAAATAAGATGGTCAAGTGTTCATTTTAGAAAGATCACCCTGAAAACTGTTGAATGTGATCTGAGAGGAGTAGACTGGGTCAGGCAGCCTGGATACAAAGGGACCAGCAAAGAGATTACTGCAACAGTCCATGTAAAAGATAAGGGATAACAGAGGCAAGAATTTGAAGTAGAATGCCAGTGTGGTAGTGATGATGGCAACATTTATCAGGCTGGAGGGCTATTTGAGGGCAAAGAAGAGGAGCAGATAGAATGATGGGGATATGGAGTGAAAAGGACAGGAGCTGTACTCAAGAGCAAGAGACATTGGGATTTAAGATTTCAAAGCCAGAGCAATTGCTGGAGATGTAATCTCCTAGGGTGAGGTCTTGAGGGTGAGGATGTGACCTGGATACACCAAGAAATGCCTTTCTCCCTTACCTGTAGTCCAGTCCAGTGTGTCCAAGCTTTGGGTTTTCTTGGGGTCTCACCCAGTGTCCCTCTTCCTGCCTCAGCACCTTGGGGAGCCCTTTGCCACTCCCCAGTGTCCTCTCAGAGAGTACCCAATTCTCTCCCCTTCCCACCAGGACTCTAGGAAGGGGCCATTGCTTGAGGTCCTCCTGCTACAGAGAATGAGTGCTCCTGCAGAGCAGCCGGGTGGCACTGGCAGGAGACTGGCATGAGCTTGGGCTGCGGAGGAGGTTCCAGAACACAGGCTATTTTTATCCTGGCAGAGATGCCCAATTCTCAACTAAGGGAGGGGATATGGTAGTGAAAGCAATTTTGCTTTCATTGTTTATTATTTTATTAACTACTTAGGATGCTGGAAGCAGTGGGCATCACCTGGTTTCATTGCTAGTTTTCCTTTTCACAATTCCTTCCTGCTTGTTACTTGGAAACAACATTCTCCCCCAGGGGCTAAAGAGGGGTCAGGGAGAAAATGAAATTGACCAAGTGACGATGAATGAAGCCAAGGAGGGGATAAATATTCTATCCTGCTTCATCAGCAGTGGGAGAGGGTCCAAAAAAACACTTAGCTTCATAAATTGCTCACTTATCCTCCCTGTAGTGAGTTTGCTCCAAATGGCTCGAAAAACTATTGCTGCTAATCAAAGGCACAGGCCCACTGCTGGAAAGGAGCCAGCCTGGGCCCAGCAGGAGTTTGAATTGCGCCTGGATTCATTATCTTTATCTAGTCCAACATTTTAGTGGTAGGTTTTTGTTTGATTTCAAAGTGAGATGGTTAGGTCATTATTTGTTAAATTATAGCTTTTAATTAGCAGATCTATTGAAATGAAAAGCCTAAGACACACACACACATACACACACACACACACACACACACACACACACACACACACACACACGCCTCTAAGTTTTTGTTTGGAATTTATAATTATTACTGTTTGGGAAAGATTGGTTGGGGGTGGTAAAGTCTTTTAAGAAAATTCTCAAATTTCTTAATTGCTGGGGGTGGGGTGGGGTGAGGGGAGATGCCAGTGAGCTAGATAGACCTCACTGGTGATGCTGTCTGTATTATTACCCAGACCCTGGGTCCTTGTATTTGCAGAAAATAAGGGAACAGATGGTTCATAATAGTTCATATACTTGCTCCTCAGGGTGTGCTCAATCCAGGAACTGAGGCTCCAAGTGGGGAGTGACCTGACCAGCAGATGGGTACCCAAGATCCTGGCTACTGATGGAGTTTTGTTTACCATGCATCCGTTCCTGTTTCCCCTGGAAATTTGGGAAGATGGGGGCTGGGGAGTGTGCTAGAATCAGCCTTGGTAGATTTTGCCTTTGAGGATTTGATTTCTGCCTTTGGGAGGAACAAGGAAGGGCTGGTATTCTCTCCTTTGGGTCTGAGCTTCATTCCTTCCTCCTACCTGCCCTACCTGGCTTCGCCAGTGCTCCGCTAGGTGCAGAACGGCCGTGAGGACAGCAGGGGGCGCACCATCCCCTGATTTAGATGCTCTTGTCGCCTGCCCTTAGGAAACCACATCCCTGCCACCTGCGCGAGCTGAGCTGAGCCAGTGGGCTTTTTTTCCTTTCAGTCTGTGTTGGCTTTCCTACTCGGGCAACAGCAAAAAGCAGATTATATCCTGCGGCTGTCAAGGCGGGTGCCCCAGTTTTCTTCATCTTTACACACTCTAGGACAGCATCATGGCTCACTGCACCGGGGGCCGAGGAAACTAGAGGCCCCTGGAATCTGAGCCACTTCTCTCCAGACTGGAGCTCTGAATTCCCTTCTTCCCTTTCGAGATTCTGTGCTCTGCAGGCTCCACTGGGTGGGCAGGCTCTCCAAAGGACTGGCTGAGCCCACATCCACTGTCCCCACTTCCACGTCCTCTGGCACGTCCGTATCTTGTGACTTTGGACCACAAACCGTATTAGTGCAGGGATCAGGGTTGTCCACTTTTCTCAGCTGTCACCAGCACCCAGTACAGTGCCTGACACAGGTACACTAGTCAATGAATGAGTGAATACATTCTGGCAAACTGCTATTTTAGTTGTTAGTTCATTCTTTCATGTACTGGGCATGACCTTTGTGCCAGAGACGGGGGGGAATCAGAGACAAAAAATATCATATAATCCCTGTCCTCAAAGAGATTACGATGTGGAGAAGGACTTGGGCATGAATCCTGGCAACTAGAATTTCTAGCTTCCCCTTGCTAGTGGCTAACATTACCTAGCCAGCAGAACCACACCAGTCACATGGTAGGGTTGCATACTGGCGGGACTCACAATATCCTTAAACCAGAACATCTTGCAAAGGGCACCTTTAACCTGAGGCTTCTTGGTTGTGCATCAGGGTTTAAGGAAGTTTTTCCCGAAAAGGGGAGGAGAAAACAGCCTATGCATAAACAGCTCTTTGTTTTAAAGAAAGTTGGGGCTTTTGCTGTCATTTGGGGCTTTGTTTGTTTGCTTGTTTTGATTTTGCAAACTCTGAGTATAAACTGATGGTCTGCCCTCTATCTTGCTTTCAGCTTTATGTTAATAATCACATTTACTCCATTTATAGGTGCAATCAAAGAGATGCAACCCTCTCCCTGTGGGGGAGAACAGCACAGATAAGAAGCTCAGAAACAGGAATTGCTTTTTGATGAGCAAATGTCAGATTTTATAGATGAGCTTTGGGAATGGGAAAGAGTGTTATCATTATGGCCTGAAGCAACTTAGACTCATTTCTAGAGCTCTGATGGCAGATTAAATGTTTGGGAAGTGGTTCAATGCACAGGTTTTGGTCTCTAAAAAAGGCTAGAGCACAAAATGAGTAAAAGAAAAGCTTTAAAGCTTTTCTACTCTTATAACAACAAACCCCCCCCCCAAATTTAATCTTCATCATTTCATAGTATAGACAATTTACTGTAACTAAATGTTTCGTTGTTATTTTTTAACCACACAATTGCTCCAGCTACAGCTGTGTGCGCTGGCGTGAATCAAATACTGTCTGTCATTTAGATTACACTTCTTCCCTCCACAGCCCCCAGCAAGGATCCCAGTGAACACAATTAAAACCACTACACTAGATGGTTTCACAGGGGAATTCTACAAAACCTTTGATGAGAGATGATACCAGGGCTATTGAAATTTTTACAGGCTATAGGAAAAGAAGGAAAACTTCTATACCCATTAAAGCATTCACTAAAATATAAATATAGGTCTCACTAATTAATGTGAATGTAAAAAGTACAAATGCAATATCAGTAGATAGAATATAGCATATTCAAATTAATATATTATGACCATGTGGGGATTTGCCAGGAATTCAAGGATGCTTCATCATGTGGAACTCTATTACTATATCCTGGTAGTGGACGTCTAGTAATAGTGGACTAGGTAATTTAGAACAAACCTTTAAATGAAGAGAAATTTAAAAGTTGGACAAAGTATAACAATTTTTTTTTTTTTGAGATAGAATCTCATTATGTCACCCTTAGTAGAGTGCTATGGCATTACAGCTCACAGCAACCTCCAATTCCTGGGCTCAAGCGAGTCTCCTGCCTCTGCCTCCCAAGTAGCTGGGAGTACAGGCGCCCGCCACAACACCCGGCCATTTTTTAGTTGCAGCTGTCATTGTTGTTTGGTGGGCCTGCGCTGGATTCGAACCCACCAGCTCAGGTGTACGTGGCAGGCACCTTAGCACATTGAGCCACAGGCACTGAGCCTGTCTATTGACTTTTAAATTTTAGTTATCATACTTTTTTAAATTTTAATATTTCTATTTTTTTTTCTAATATGCTATGCTACATTTATAGTTTCCAGTTTCCTAGTGATATTTTCAAGCTTG
Organism: Perodicticus potto; assembly: GCA_963574655.1. Taxonomy (NCBI): domain Eukaryota; kingdom Metazoa; phylum Chordata; class Mammalia; order Primates; family Lorisidae; genus Perodicticus; species Perodicticus potto. The sequence goes on from CAUYRH010074457.1 coordinate 9,158, forward strand.
ACTTCTACTGCCTGGAACATAGTAGACTTAGTTGTTTTAGAGCAGTGATTTTCCTTTTTTCTTTTTTTTTTTTTAGACAGTCTCATTATGTTGCCCTCAGTAGAGTGCTGTGCCATCACAGCTCACAGCAACCTCAAAGTCTTGGGCTTAACTGATTCTCTTGCCTCAGCCTCCCAAGTAGCTGGGAACATAGGTACCCACCACAATAGCCAGCTATTTTTTTTTTTAGTTGCAGTTGTCATTGTTGTTTAGCTGGCCCAGGTAGGGTTCAAACCCGCCAACCTTGGTGCATGTGGCCAACACTGTAACCACTGTGCTATGGGCACCGAGCTGAGAAAAAAAGTTTTTTTTTCGGTTTTTGGCCAGGGCTGGGTTTGAACCCACCACCTCCAGCATGTGGGGCCGGCGCTCTACTCCTTTGAGCCACAGGTGCTGCCCCTAAGCTGAGAAAAATTTTAAAGATCATTACTTAAATTATTTTCTAAAGAAATTAAAACACTGTAAGTATATTCTTTTTTTTCTTTTACTCTGTTTTCCAACATAATTTAAGTGTGCAATGGAAGTTTAACTATAAGTTCAAGTGTGTTGTGAGATTAAAAAAAAAAAAAAGATTGAAAAACACTGTTTTAGTGTAATTGTTTGCTCCTCCCATTAACTGGAGTTAACTCTCCATTAACTGTTGTTTCTACTCATTGTTATTAATATTGTTTTGTACTTCATGTGTCTGGTTATCTTTGATTTTATGCCAGATGTTATTTATCTAAAACAATTGGCCACTACCAAATGTCCTGGACTTCTAATAACATGCTCAAAGCTTGAGAATTTTTGGATCACACATAGGATCAGAAGCCAGACGCAGTAAGAGGGAAGGTTAGCATACTTCAGGATTATCTATACTCTTATGATGCCATGGCACTCTATCCAGGGTGACAGCTTGAGGTTCTGTCTCAAAAAAAAAAGTCAATGGACAGATTTTTTGTTTTTGTTTTTGAGACAGAGTCTCATTCTGTCATCTGGAATAGAGCGCTGTGGCATCATAGCTCATAGCAACCTTAAATTCCTAGGCTTGAGTGATCCTCTCGCCCCACCCTCCCTAGTAGCTGGGACCACAGGCACCCAGCACAACACCCAGCTAGTTTTCTATTTTTAGTAGAGACCCGGACTCACTCCTGCTCAAGCTGGTCTCATACTTCTGAACTCAGGCAATCCACCTACCTCAGAACATAAGTCAGAAGACAATGTCTAGACTGAAGCACAGAGAGACAAAAGGATGTAAAATACAGAAGCGAGGATAAGTGACATAAGATATACTGTGAGTAAGTTTAGATTCAATTGGAAGGTTTAAATATGGTCCCAGAAGAGGAAGTAGAACAGGGAAAAATCAATATTTGAAAAGATAAATCGTAGAAAAGTCTTGTGAATCAAAAAAAGATATCAACCCACAAAAGCAAGAAGCCAGATAAATTTCAAACACAATTTTACGAAAGGAAGTTCATGCCTAGACACATTATATAATACTGCATTGCATTGTATGAACATAAGATCAGGAAAACTTCTCTTTTTTAAACAGGAACCTCTCAGACTGCATACTCTTCCTCTTACTCACCAAAAAGAAGAGAAGAATGATTATAAATGGCAAATGACGGGTGTAGTGAAGCAAAACCAAGAGCTGACTTCACACTCAGGAGAGGACACTATTTACCTTCCTTGTGGTGCTCTTCATGCTTAGAGAACCTTCTGTAGTAACAAACTACAAACATGAACACTGAAAGTATTGTTTTAGGAAAAATTTTAAAGCACCTAGAGGAAAAAAAATAGATTACCCTCAAAGAGACCGATAAACAGATGACTTTTCAATAGTAACAATAGAAACTGGAAGATAATGGAATAATGTTTTCAATGAGCTAACAGAAAAGAGCAGCCAACTTAGATTTCTGTAGCCAGTAAAACATCATGTGAAAATGAAAGGGGAATCGACGGGAGCGGTCGGGTGGCGCAAGGAACCGTTATGGGAACCGGAGGTGCTGATTAAACCTGATCAAGATGACAACCTCCCAAAAGCACCGAGACTTCGTGGCAGAGCCCATGGGGGGAAAGCCAGTGGGGAGCTTAGCTGGGATTGGTGAAGTCCTGGAGGAAAGGGGCTTTGACAAGGCATATGTGGTCCTTGGCCAGTTCCTGGTGCTAAAGAAAGATGAAGACCTCTTCCGGGAATGGCTGAAGGACACATGTGGCGCCAATGCTAAGCAGTCCCGAGAGTGGTGTGATGTCTTCTTGTGATGCTCTCTGGGGATCCCTCAATCCCCAACCCCAGCATTCAGTCTCCAGAATTTGCAGCTGAGTGGGGACTTCTTTCTTGTCCTCTACAAAGGAAAAGATTGCTATTGTAGTCACCTCCAGTGTACTCCAGGGTCTTTTGGGAGTTTTCTCCCATCACCATTTCAACTTTTTTGGAATTCTTTTGCACTTGCATGCATCTCCCTTTTCCTTCCCCTACCAGTTCCATGTAGGCAGTTACCAGCATTCCTGAGTGGATTCCTGGCCCCTTCCCTCACCCCCACCTTTAACCTCCTGTCTGTTTGATGCCATTTGGCTCCATTTTGGGCAGAACAGTTACTGTCCTTGTAAAGTTTTTAGATCAATAAAGTCAGTGGCCTTCAAAAAAAAATATAAAAAAATAAAAACAAAAATAGAAAAACTAGCCAGGGATCCCTTGAGTCCAAGAGTCTGAGGTTGCTGTGAGCTATACCACCACAGCATTCTAACCAGAGCAACAGAGTGAGACTGTCTCAAAAATAAAGATAGAAATTAAATTAAATTGAACTGCCTAAAATTCAATGCATCTTCATGAAATTCACTATCGCCCCCTATCCTTTGCTTTCCTGCTTGTATTCCTTATCTTTAAGGATGGTAACACATTGGGTCTCCCTGGCAAGAAGCCTGAGAGTGATTTTTAACTTCTCCTTTTTAAGCATTGGAATCCTCTACCTTCTAACTAACCCTTCCATCTTTTCATTTTTCTCCATTCCTTCTATTACTGTCTTGCTTCAAGCCATGATAATCTCTTACCTGAACTACTAAAATAGGCTCCTGCCCACTTTCTCATTCTTGCTTTGGTCCAATCAACCAAAAAGTTTGGCAGAATAATCTTCCTAAACTTGAAGCCAGTTCACATTTCCCTGCTGTTAAACCCATTGCTGACTATTCCTTTACAATGGAGAGAGACAAGGAATATAAAATGAGACTAGTTCTGTAAATGTTCAATAAGTGGTGGTGGCCTTTGTTTTGGGATAAAGAGTCCTTTGTAATTGAATTTCCTATTACACATCCGGTTTTATCTTTTCTCTTTGAGCATTATGTTCCTATAGTGCCAAACGCAGTAATCCTAGAAAATACTATACTTTCCCACACCTCAGTCAGTTTATCTATGCTAGTTCCTCTGTCAGAAATATCATTATAACTCAATCAATAGATTCAATGTAATCACAAACTCCCAGCAAGTTATTCTGTGGATATCTACAAACTGATTCTAAAGTTTATATGGGCTGTAATATAAATCCTGTAATTCTAGCACTTCGGGAGGCTGAGGTGGGAGGATTACTTGAACCAGGAGTTTGAGACCAGCTTTGGCAATAGAGTGAAACCCTGTTTCTGTAAAAATTATTTAAAGAATTAGCCAGGGCATGGTGGTATGTTAACTGTATTCCTAGAATCTACACACAGATCATATTCCCCCTCACAAGAGTTAACTCAAAACGGATTACACATGTAATGTAAAATACAAGACTATAAAACTCCCAGAAGATAACAGGATGACCTTGGGTACAGTGATGACTTCTTAGATACAACACAAACGCACAAACCGTGAAATAAATCATTGATAAGCTAGACTTTATTAAAATTAAAAATCTTTTCTCTGCGAAAGATACTATCACGAAAATGAACAGACAAGCCATTGCTGAGAAAAAGCATTTGAAGACATATCTGATAAAGGACTATATTTAAAAATACCCCCCGAAACTCTTAATAGTCAACAACAAGAAAACAATAACTTGATTTTTTTAAATGAGTATAATACCTGAACAGACCCCTCACCAAAGACATATGGATGACAAATAAGCCGATGAGAAGGTGCTCCACGTGATGTGCCCTTAGAGAAGTGCAAGGTAGGACAACCGTGTGATACCACTACACACGTTTCAGTGGCAAAAATCCAAAACACTCACAATGCCAAATGCTGCTGAGGATGAAGGAACTCTCAGTCACTGCCACAACAGCCACTTTGGAAGACAGTTTGGCAGTTTCTTACAAAACTAAATACACTCTTACAATCCAGCAATCACACTCCTTGGTATGTACTCAAATGAACTGAAAATTTACGTGCACACAAAACCTGCAGACAGATGATTATAGCAGCTTTGCTTATAACTGCCAAACTTGAACGCGACCAAGATATCCTTCGGTGGGTGATGGACAAATAAATAGTAGTACATGCAGACAATAAAATATTATTCAGAGTTAAGAAGAAATGAGCAATTAAGCCGTAAAAAACATGAAGAAAACTTAGATGTGCCTTAAGTGAAAGAAGCCAATCTGAAAAGATTATACTTTTGTACTATATGATTCCAACTAAAAAAGGCAAAAACAAAAACAAGGAGACAGTAGAAAGATCAGTGGTTGCCAAGGAGGAGGGGATTAATAGGGAGAGCTCAGAGGACTTTTAGGGCAGTGAAACTGTTGTGCATGATACCATAATTGCGGACACACATCACTACACACTTGTAAAAACTCATGAAATGTACAGCACCAAGGGTGAACTCCAGTGAACTATGGACCTTGGGTGATAATGATGTCAATGTAGCTTCACTGATAATAACAAATGTAGCACCACCATGCGGGGTATTGACAGTGGAGGAGGTTGGTGCAATATAGAATTCTCTGACTTTCTTCTCAATTTTGCTGTGAACCTAAAACCGTTCTAAAAAATGAAGGCTATTTTTTTTTTAAAGGAACATCTCTTTTTTCACCCAACCTCTTCCCAAATTACTATTTTACCTTCTTGGGATAGAAATTGACCTCTCTTCCCTAAAATAAATAAATCAGAATAATTCCTTTTAGTCTTAATTCCTGAAATAATTTTTTTTTTTTAATTTGTAAAGCCTGAGACTGTTTATGAGGTTAATTCCACCGGCTTTCTACCTATTCCTTTGCGGATCTCTTTCCAGTATGGTGTGGATTGGGGATGATATTACCAAGCAGCCAGCGGTCACACAAACAGAAGCATATTAGCCCAGGGTCTGACAAGTGGACCAGATTTATCTCCATACTTGTTTGTGTTTATTTTCTTTTGGTTTATTTGCCAGCTTTTCAAAACATTCTAGGACATAATTTAGAACTGCATTTCCACTGTTTAATATTTCTTAATCTGTAAAAATAACTGAAATAATTTCAAACAATGGATAAGCTAATATATATATGCTTATATTAAAAAAACAAAATAATTAAAAATAATTTTCATAGGGAAATATATATATATGTATATATATATATATATACTTTCATTTCTCCAAAAATCTCCCCTTGAGAACTGAAGCTAGTTACCTCTCCTCTCTTCCAAGATACTGCTATAATAATACTTCAATTATTGTACATATCAGACAATGTTTGCCTATCTTTCACATCCAAGTTTCTCAAGTTAGCTCTTTGAGGAAAAGTATGAACCTGTTTGCTTTAAAACTCTATCAGTCATGTAATTTTTTGTTGGGTGAATACTTTTTAAATGATAAATACATAAATGAATTATAAGAAGCCATAAATTATATTTAATGGATGCTGTTACATTAAAAGGGAGAAAATGCTCCTTTATTTTTATCATCTCAGTCAATAAAAAATGTCAATATTTGCATTACAGCTAGTTGTATGGTAGACTTTATGTACTACCATTTAATGTAAATTTTATGTAAAATTAGATGAGGAATTAAAAACATAAATATAATGAAGTCTTCTATCTGATTCTATAAACAGATAGTCCCTTTTAAAATAAATACTTGATATTCCCTTTTAAAATAAATACTCGGAAATTATAATTAAAGTCTTACTCTAGTTTAACAGTACAAATAAAACTGTATTCTGTCTAAGGAGAAACAGGAAAGATTTATTACCCAGCATGCTTTTACACTTAGAGTTGGTTCTATTAGTTTGGCCTACAGCATATATTTTTTTTTAAACCTTCAAACATTTCTATATGGAGTACTTCCAACTGCAAAGGCCCTCATCTCCCAAGAATGTGTCCCTTTTAAGTCTATGCCTCATACCACAATGCAAAAGATGAAGTGGTCCCTATTGAATCCATCTCAATCACTGGCGAACATTACTACAAATCTAAATGGAAAACTTAAGGCAGTGAAAATAATCCGGCGAGGGTGAGGAAATTCTTCACAATCTCCCCCAGTTTCAGTAAAGGCACCCCCTGATCAGGAGAAAATAGACGCAGAGTGCCTTTTGGGGGCTCCACAAGCATGTCAGCCAGGCGCTCACTTCATAGACAGTGAAGCAGTATCAGCAAGATTCTTCACTGTGGATGGACAATGAGCTCATTCAAAACAGGCACAAAAAGATCCTGGAGAACTGCAGCCATTGTGTCTCAGAAGTGAATTTTTAAATAGGAAAGGTTTATAGTGAGCTAGAAAAAGATAAAGATTATGTCACTGAAGAGTGAAACTCCACTGATGGCTCTCTACGGCTGGCAAAGGGTACAACTAAACACTGTACTCTACATTAGTTCTGAAAAACTTAATAGTCCCTACTGCAATAATTTATTCATGCATACTATAGAAGTAAAAAGCCATTAGAAATAATAAAAAGAGATGGCATGTTGACTTTAATCTTGGGGCTGGAACCGCCATCACCCCCATGGAGGTGAATGTGGAGTGACTCCCAACTGCTGCCAACTATGGTGTGCGTTACACGGCACCTGCAGGGCTCTAACGGGTCCCTCTCTGCTCTCCTGAATTACCCCATTGTTGACGTGAACAAATACAGGAGAGAACCCAGCCCCACAACCAAAGCATACAAAAACCTTTCAGTGACAAATATCATAATATATTTGGCTTAGTGGTCACAAGTGGCTGGAGGTCACTGTTTCTCTGAGAAGGAAAAAGGAAAGAAGACTTTATCAACCAAGATGATTATAAACATTAGCGAACAATTTTGGAATGCAGGGTCAAGGAGACTGGAATGTTTGCTTTTTATGTAAGGATCCATGCATGGGCTTCTATTGCTGCCCCAATTTAACCAAAGATGGTGGATTATTTTCAAACAGACAATTGAAAACTGGTATGAAAAAGAGGGAAGTAAGAAATCAGTAGCAAATAAATAGCAGCTAATGTCCCTGTAATCTAAAATCCACAACAGAGTCTCCTCTGGACACAATCCAACTATTACCTATGCGGGCCTCCATCTTTTTCTCTCTAAGAAAAAAATCTTCCAAAAACACACAAATATTAAGAAAGAATTTAAAATACAACAGAGGAGAAAAAGAAATGCTTCATATGAGGTCCCATAATCTAATGTAAACAAACAGTCTAAAAGATTACAGGCCATCAAGTCAACTGCTTTTAAAAGAGACACGATCTGTCTGAATGTAATAGATCTGAATAATCAGCCTGTGTTTTTAATTAATCTATTTGTATATTTCCAATCATTTTCTCTAGTGTAATGTTTGCTGGTAATAAAAAAAGCAAAATTCAAACCTTTCCAAAAAAAAAAAAAAAAGAGAGAGACACGATCTGAAACATTTAATAGAAATAATACCTACCCTTAATGATGATCAGCACTGAATACTACAACCTCCTTTAGAGCCCGACATAGTGTTTGATAACCCCACTTTAATTCACAAATTATAATTAACTATTCTTTGTGGCTCCAGATAAAGTACAGTTCACATCAATATACTTCACATGCTTGAAGGAGTTACAAGGGGTTGATCATCTTACCTAATTTTATAAATCCAAAATAAAGTCCAAAGCCTTTTCTACTTTACTCTTAAGTATTCTATTCTTTTCATCATTTTTACTACTCTTTATTGAAAACACTCAAATTTTGCCATAACCTTTCAAAACAAATCTATTCCACTAATAAAATCAAAAGTGAAGAAGACTGGTAATAATATCAACTTATTTACTATACGGTCCTCTACTTTTCAAGCCATTTTCCCATTTATTTTCCCCTTTCAGGCTCATTAGAACCTCTGCAGTTAAAAACAGAAAATGGAGAGGATATTCCTAATCTTGCAAATGATACTGCAGGGGCAAAATGCTCATATTTTTTCTTTTAAATTCCAATCACTCACACGTGGTGGAGGAGACAGAAGAAAGGAGTACGGGTGCCCATAAAGAGCCACAGTTAAGGGGGAAGAGGAGGAAGTGGAGAGAATTCACTTCAGGTGGCCTCCGTCTTTTTGGTGACTCGGAGGTGAGAATGATGGATAAAGTGTGGCTTTCGGGACTTGAGGAGAGAGGAGCCGTTCAGAGCAGCCACTGGGGGACCCTGCCGGAAATTAACCACAAACAACTCAAAAGCAGTAACTGCCTCATTTCTCCCTCACCTCAGGCTTCTTTTGATTTTTCTCCTTTTCAGTCAAGTTTTGAAACCGAGTCTCTAATGTATCATTCCTCTTCTGAGATAAGGGGGGTTTTAGTCTTGGTCAAACCAAAGAGTGGTCCCCTAAGTCTTATGTCTGAATAAAATCTAAGAAAATGAGTGAACTACACGATTAGGTATTTAAGAACAGAACTGGAGAGAATTATTAACACGTAAAGCAAAATTAAGAGTAGAAAACAAGTGGCTAGCAGCCACCAGTGAAACAAAGTTAAGTCCAGGTGTAGAAGAGTCATTTTAACAGTTTATTAGAGAAATTAGATGTTAGCATTCTCTGAACACCATTTCCCAGTTTTTTCCTCATTTGCATTCTATATTATATATTACTGTCCAAAATATTTTAACTTTATAGAGAACATGAGCAAGGCTATTTACTGGAATGTGCCTGTTTTTTCTCAGCACAGTTATTCCAGGCAGAAGTAAGTCTTACCACTCTGTCTGTATTACCCCAATGAGGCACCACTAATTACCTCACAGCACACACATACTGCAGGGGAATTTAACTCTCCAGAACACTGGTTGTCAACCTGTGGGCCATGACCCCTTTGGGGGTGAAACGACCCTTTCACAGGGATCACCTAAATACATCCTGCATATCAGATATTTACATTAAAATTCATAACAGCAGCAAAATTATAGTAATGAAGTAGCAACAAAAATAATTTTTCTGGTTGGGGGTCATCACAACATGAGGAACTGTATTAAAGGGTCACAGCATTAGGAAGGTTGGGAACCTCTGCTCTAGAATATAATTTGAAATCTCATTCCCTTAAGGGAAGGAAATATCACAAAAGAATACAATAATGTAATTTTAAAGAAAGTAAAGAAGAAAAGACCTAATTTAGCAGTCTCATTTTTAACACACATTACTGGGGCAGCACAGTAGCAAAAGTCTCCATGCCTCTTACCTACATAGGGAGAGCATTTTTAAAATACGGTTCTAAGTTAATGAAGTTGTATAGCAAATGGAATACCTAAAATAATCTGTCCAAAGGGAACATTTCTCAGCAAACAAAAATACCCTTATCTACCAGAAACATAATATTCCAAAAAGAGAGTCAACGCAACTCTGTTTACCTCAACATGGGCATTACTGCAACACAGAATTTATTTCAACATGTGATGATACTAAAAGCACTTCATTTTGGCAGCTTGATGTCTTTCTCCTTGTCTTGATCACAAAAATAACATCAGACAACCCGCTGACTAAATTCAATAGCAGGAAGAAGTTTTATAATGGATCAAGACGTCATGAGGTTCCCATTATGATAACGCCTGTGAAGCACAGGTATGTTGAACAGGAAAATATTTGGAGGCTGCATAATAAAGAAAACTGACACGCTGGCAACAGTCTAAATGTAAATGAGTCGCAGTGTATGGTTTGTTTTTCAAGGCATCATAAATGAAGCATGGCTTTACCAAAATTGGGTATTTTCATTTGACGTGACTAAAAATGGTATAGTCTCATGGTTTACAAAAATAAGATCATAAAATAGCAGTCTTAAATTCATTTGATGTAATAAGTACTCTTCTAATAAGGCATGTCAGTTTCAAAAAAGTAGCAGCACATGTAAGAATTTCAGGTTGTTATTCAGTGAACAACCCATTTCCCTGCATGTGATAACGTCTGTGCCATGGAGTCCCTGAAATATGGCTACTTCTTTTCCCATTCTTAACTCCACATCTTCTGAAAAGTCAATGTGTGTGGTATAATCTTAAAGCTAAATACTGAAGTACAGGTATGTTTCCTGGACAACCAGGCTGGGAATTCCCTGAGGGGGCAATAAGAGGGTACCTAACTACCTGTCTTCCCTGACATCCATCACCTTCTATCTGGAGCCAGATGGATATTAGTAGGACACTCTCCTCTCCCAACCAGTGAGTGAGCCTAGAAAAAGTCTTCTGTTCCCAAAGGTGTACTACACCAATTGTCAAGTGTTTTGCTGTCTAATTATATAAAGATCCTATGGAGGGAGTTGTGAATTTCGTATGCACCACCTCGTGTGAGCAGTCAGCCTCCCAACTGGCCTTTCAGTAGAGGTTACGAAAGTCTCACTGAAAACAGTTGAAAGAAACAAATGTTTTAATTATTATAACATAACCACTAATATATATGTAAGTGTCCAGTTAGCAGGAACCACACATAAAAGAACACAGAATGAACCACAGATTTTGCAACAGGGACAACAAATATACATTTGTATTTTAGCATGACAACCGGATAAATGTAAATAATTCTGGGGGAGGCTATAAAAAAGCAGCACAAAACATTCATAAGAAATGAAAACGCATTCTTCTTCTCAAATTTGACAAATAATCCTACACTTACATTGTCATAATACAATGTAACAACACATGAAATAAAACTGAGCTCTCTGGAAGACTTTACATTCTGCCAATGCAAGTTTCCAGAAACATGATTAAAATATTTTTTTCTCCGGAGATTAAGAGCGGAAGAGTTTCTCCTCCTATTTTTCTGCATGACAGTCTTTGCAGATTATGAACAGACACGGGGGATCATTCTAAAAATCTTGGAGAAGAAACCAGCATTCTGAGGCCCGTCGGCTAATGTATGTCATGACCTCATATGCAGCTGGCCTATTCTCCACGCTCATTACTACTGAGATGACCGTGGTCATGCGTTTCCCTCCTGTTCCCATTCCCACATGGTCACATTCTTCCTTCAATCCCAGCATTTCCCAAAGTGTACTCTGTAAAACATTAGAGACCCAGGAGACATTACGTGGATATTTCTGTCAAGTAAGTTTGGAAAATGTTTCATAGGATGTCTCCTCTCGGAAATCACAAAATACTGTTTGGGGACGAATAAGAGGGTCAGCCTTGAAAGCCTGAAGAGGTAGGTCATATTCAGCAGGCCGTGTGAGAAGCATGGAGGATTTTAAGCAGGAGAGAGACAGAATAATCTCTTTGGCGGAGAATGCATACAATGCTGGGAAGATGGTGTGGGGAGATGGGGATGGAAGGAAAATAATCATGTGAAACAAGCCAGGGCTTAGGCAAAAACTGCAGAAATGGAGAGCAGAGAGCAGATCAGACACTTTCTGCAGAGAATGCAAAGTGGCTGGTGAAAACTGGAGGTGGCAAGAGAGAAAACATGGAGATAAAGGTGGCATAAATTCTCAATGGTCAATATTTTCTCAATAATATAGAAGTGCACATAACCTGAGTGAGGGGAAAGATGGAAATTTTAATAGCTGTTGAGGTCAAGTTTGGGGACAACTCCTTTGGGCAACAGGAAGGGGAAGCTGACTGCTTATAAAATAACTGTTTAAGCACCATCGTTCATGCAGCCATTCCTGACCTGGCTGTGTTATCTTTCCTGCCTCTCAATCCTTCATAACACTTTTTTTGGTACCTCCCTCTGCTACTTTAAAATCTGACACAGTATTATTTGTATGTTTTTCTTGCTTGCTTCTTCTAGATTTTAACTACTTGACAGGGGGAGAGAAGGAAGGTATTAGGTCTTTTGTGTCACCTTTCATAAAACATTCCATATAGCAAGCATTTAAAACATCCAAGTGAAATGCAAAGTATAATTATGTGCCGTGAAACGTATGTAACTTTGCTTCAAACCCCACTTTTCTGATCCTCCATAGCAGTGTTTTTCAATCTTTTTTATCTCATGGCACACACCTGAACCTACAGTTAAACTTCACAGCACAATTAAATTATGTTGATCAAAAAAAGAGTTTTAAAAAAAAGAATACACTTACTGTGCTTTGAACTTCTTTCAAAAATAATTTAATTCATGATCTTTAAAAATTTCGCAGCACACCTATTGAAAATCACTGCTCTATGGACTGACGCCTCCCTCTTCCTGACCCCAGCTTATTTCCAGAATTTCTCTTTTGATTTTTAGCAGTTGGAATAGAATGTGCCTAGGTTTTTATTTGCTTGTTTTGATATTTCTGTTATGTGGTATTCTCTGAGCTTCCTGTGCCTGTGGTTTTCTGTCTGTCATTAATTTTGGAAAATTCTTGGCCATTATCACTTCAAATATGTTTCTGCTCCTTTCCCTCCTTCTCCTTCTGGTATTCCAATTATAGGTATGTTCAAAAAATGCTTTCTTCTTTTTTCCTTCATTCTTTCTTTTCTGTGGTATTTCAGGTTGGGAAGCTTCTATTGACCTGTCTTCAAATGCACTTACTCTTTCCTCAGCCATGTCAACTCTACTGATGCTCCAAAGGCGTTCTTCATTTCTGTTACAGTGTTTTTGTTTTCTAGCTTTTCCTTTTGATTCTTTCTTAGAGTTTCCATCTCTATTCGTACATAATTTATCTGCAATGGCATGTTATCTACTTTTCCAATAGATCCTTTAATATATTCATCATGGTTATTTTATAACATAATGCCCATCTTGTGATAACTCCAATATCCTCGTAAACTCTGAGTCTGCTTCTGATGACGGCTTTGTCTCTTCAGACTATGTTCTCGTGCCTTTTAGCACGCCTTGTCATTTTTTGTTGAAAGTGGACATGTTGTAATGGGGAATAGGAACAAGGGAAATAGGCCTTCAGTGTGAGGATTTATGTTCAACTGGTTATGTGCTGGGCTATGTTTATTGTTTGCTGTGAATTTGATGCTAACAGGTGTAGCATTGAATTCCTCCAGTGTCCTTGTTTTGATTTTGGTTTTAAGGACTGCTGCTTAGAGGGAGTGTGTGTCTTGCAGCTCTTTCAGCTGTAATTTGTGGTTAGGATACTAGAGACATGTCAGTGTAGTGGTCAAGTGTGGACAAGGAGTAGCATTCTGTAATCTCTAACTGCATCTTTGTCTTTTAGTGAGCCTATTCCTCTGTGATCTTTACCGGGGCTTCTTCATGAATAGGTTTTTCCCAGCTTCCTTCACTGAGGCCAGAAGGCAATAGGGGCCTCGCAAGGATTGTGCCACTCCCAAGGCTCTTCCACCCAGGAGAGAAGACTTTTTATGGAAAAAGCTCCTGGTCTATGTTAGAATGATTATATCTCCACTCCAGCTGCCAGAACCAAGAAATCATCATTCTCAGATCATCACCATGACAACTTAGTGGGCTTCTTACAGGAAAAGCCCATGAACACTGCGTGCCCGGAGTTTCTAACTTACACCCTAGTGCATATTCAGCAATTTACCGAAATTACTGTTTAAGTTCTCCTACAGGTCATACCTTCAGCAGCGTCAGAGTACACTCAAAGAAGCTAATGACTGCTGGCAACTGAAGTATATTACCATGGTGCAAACTTCGCATTATAGTCAGAAGATTCAGACTTGAAAACTTTCAGATGTATAACATTAACCATTTAGCGCCTCTGTTGTTAATTCACGGCACATCGTCATAACACATGTATGTGTTATGCATCTGTGAAATTTCTAGTAATAGAAATTTTCAAATACATTCCAGAATACATGAGAAAAATAATGGAGTACTCATAATCCAGGCCAAATAATTATCAACATTTTGCCATTACATCTCTCCTTCCCACTTTTTTTTCCATATACTTTAAAGCAAATCCCAGAGAACATGCAATAATTCAGTATGCATCTCTGCTGGATAGAAAAGTCCATCCAGGGCAGCGCCTGTGGCTCAAGGAGTAGGGCACCGGCCCCATATACTGGAGGTGGCGGGTTCAAATCCGGCCCCGGCCAAAAACTGCAAAAAGAAAAGAAAAGAAAAGTCCATCCAGCCCTCCTTGGGGAGAAGTAAGCTTATTTTCCTGTGCATAATCACGACAGCATGTTTTTGCCACTAATGTTGCTGTTTGGAAACCTAAGTCACGAATGGTAAAAACTCCAATGATTGAACAGCAAGATGGATGTGGATACAGTGTGCCCCCCCTCCCCCTTATCGTCCCCTCTACTCTCAAACTAAATAGCTGGAGAGGTGAATAAACTAAAGATATTCCTCTTGCACTAAGAATTCTGGGTAAGAATTAGGTTCTACAAACAGAAGGAACTTATCCAAGACAATGAAAGCAAAAGTGAAGCAGAGGCCATTTTATTACACACCTTGGGCTGCTTTAACTGCAAACAAAGACAAGGAAATGCGAGGTTTTCCACAGCAGCAGTTACTGTGATGCTCTCCAAATTGCTGGGTGTCAAGAGGCACTTGTGACCACAGAAGCAACAGTTTACTTCTGGCTTCCTGATTACTGGATGTAGTAGAGGGGCATATTCTCAACACACAGTTCTAGCAACCACCTTAGCTGCAAGTGGGTCGTGGGTGGATCAGTTCTGTCCTCTCTGAAGTCATTATAGTAGATCAACCTAGAGCCCACATTTTCGGTCTTCCAAAAATTTTATAAGCACCTACTTCCCTTCTATTACATATCTCCCTATTTAAAATGCATGTAGTTTCAGTTTCCTGGACTGAATCCCAACTTACACACTATTTGATGTAACTGTGTCTATCTACGGAAATGATACCAAATTTGCATTTATAACTCCCTTTTTATGTGTGATAAACTAATTTTTCTATTTTACTTCCCCAATTTATATTGTTGTTTGTTCTTTTAAATTTAAATTTCCATATTATTCTATATCTAGTCGTTAAATAAAATGCTGATTGCAATGCTTTAAATCAATTGCATGAATCCCATTGGGTTGCAAGCCTCAATTTAAATGATACAGCGTACAACATGGTCTTATTATGAGAGCTGCCAAGTTGCAGAATATCACAGTCCCATTCATTTCATTTTCTTTTATTCCATTCTAGTCTTCATTCAAGACAGACAAGATGGAGTTGTTATAGCTGTTAATTTATTCACCTCCATCAAACTGGAAGACACGCAGGCCAGTCCTCACATACCTAAGAAATATTTTAAAGAAATAAACAAAAATGGAAAACAGAGAACAAAAAGGGAAAACATGGTGTGACTGACATTAAGGTTTTAGGGGAAAACTGCTCTTGATCTAAAAGAATGCAAGTTTTTTTCATAGAAACATTTGCTGAAAGCTTTCATTGACCAGACTTGATTTTTGTTATTAAAACATACCTCCAGAAACCATATGCAGTGTTTGATTTTTTTTCCTCCATCTACTCATTAGTCAAACAGAAATAAATCTAATAGGGACCAAAGGAACTTTTAAAAACTAAACATCCTTAAATCTTGTTATATGAATAGTGAACTATATTCAGATTTTGGTTCTTGATTCCAAAACCAATAAAATCACAGCAAAACGTTAAACGAATCCACAGATCATAAAACTCCCACAGATTTGGCAGGGTGGCAGTTACTGACAGGAGAAAAGGTATATAAATATAAGTTAAAATTTCATAATTTTTCTATCTTAAAAAAGAGGTTTATGTAGAATGTGAAATTCTTAAATATAAAATATTTTCCTATTTTAACAAATATTTAGCATTAGTGAGTACTATACTCATGCATTATATAGACTCCTTACCATAGGAAAATGTTTTAATTAATTTAAATAAAAAGCTCAGTAGGCTTAAAGTTTGATTTTAATGTTTTAAATAGAAATCCTTGAAAGGCTCAGTGCCTGTGGCTCAACAGGCTAAGGCGCCAGCCACGTACACCTGAGCTGGCGTGTTCGAATCCAGCCCGGGCCCACCAAACAACAATGTCAGCTGCAAACAAAAAACGGCCAGGCGTTGGTGGCAGGCGCCTATAGTCCCAGCTACTTGGGAGGTGGAGGCAGGAAACTCGCTTGAGCCCAGGAATTGTAGGTTGCTGTGAGCTGTGATGCCACAGCACTCTATCCAGGGTGACAGCTTGAGGCTCTGTCTCAAAAAAAAAAAAAAAAGAAAGAAATCCTTGATATATTCATTATCTTCTTTCTTGCCTAATAAAATAGGATATATTGAGTATAAATTAATTAGTCTTTTGGGCTCAGTGCCTGTGGCTCAAGTGGCTAAGGCACCAGCCACAAACACCTGAGCCGGTGGGTTTGAATCCAGCCCGGGGCCCACCAAACAACAATGACGGCTGCAACCAAAAAGCAGCCACACGTTGTGGAGGGCACCTGTAGTCCCAGCTACTTGGGAGTTAGAGGCAGGAGAATCGTTTGAGCCCAAGAGTTAGAGGTTGCTGTGAGCTGTGATGCCACAGCACTCTACCCAGGGCAACAGCTTGAGGCTCTGTCTCAAAAATAATAATAATAATAATTAATTAGTCTTTGGATGCATCAGGTTTCTTATTTTCATAATCAATTATCATCCCGTGCTGAAATACTGTGTTGAGCTCAAGAGTTATTGGTATTTGGCAAAATGGTAAGAGTGAAAACATCACAGACCTTGGTGTTAAACACAGCCTGATTTACATCATGGCACTAACAACTTTCTAGCCCTGTGACATTGGGCAAATTTAGATTAACCTCCCTGCATTTTAGTTACATCAGCTATAAAAAGAAATCATAATCCTACCCTCAAAGATTATTAGAAGGATCACATTAGAGTGTATGCCAGAGAACATGGAGATGCTATTAACATTACAACATCAAGCATCTCGCTTCTCAAGATGGAATCTGCCATAATTCTGAATAAGTGACACAACTGTACAAATAACTGATGAGCAGGCAGTATTGTATTGTACAATAAAATATCATACACTTTTATGAGAGTCCAAAGCACAAAATGCAATTGTAATTTTAACTTTAAATATATTTAGAATAAATATTGTTACATTCTTTAGAATAAATAAATGTATTTTTTGAATAAATGTTATTGTATTGTCGAAGATAAATATATTTAGAATAAAAGTTACATCTTTTAAAATTTTATTTGTTGTTATGTAGACCTATAGCAAATTTTTATTTTAATCCTCTATACCAAAAACCTTGCTAAATTGGTACAGACCTAACAAAAGATATACACATACTTAGAAAGGTAACTTTACAAACTTTCACTGAAACATTTAAGAAAAGCTAGATAAACAGAGACATATACTATTTATATGGACTGAAGAATAAATATCATGAAGATGCCTATTTTCCCCTTATTGCTCTATGGAGTCAATGTAATCCCAATCTAAAATTACAAAAATGTTTCTGTGGAAATCAATCAGCTGATTCTGAAATGTATATGCAAAGGCAAAAGGCCAAGAATAAATAAGGCAATCTTGAAGAAAAACAAGCAGTGAAACCTTTATCAGACATGAAGAGTAATTAGAAATAAACAGCAATTAAGACATGATGGGGCACTAGTGAACCTAAAAACTGACTGGTACATAGATATGAAGAATTGATTGAAGTAGCGCCTCCTGGCTGTAGGGAAAGGAATTCTTTTCATCAAATACTGTTGGAACAACTGGATATCCATATGGAAAAAAATTCAAATTGTTCCCTTCCCTTACGCACTACCTAGTAGGAAAAAAAAACAACTTTGAGAAAGTTTTCAGAGCTCACTGTGAATAAAGAGGAGGATGCATATCTACATGATCTTGTGGCAGGAAAAATTTCTAAAATAACACAGGAAAAGCACTAACCATGAAGGAAATGACTGATAAATTTGTCTAAATTAAAACAAAAAAAATAATAGTGATAAGACACGGTACAGGGAAGAAATATTGTGACCGACAGAAGCAATAAGGGATTTCCAGTTAAATTCTACGCAGAAATTGTACAAATTGATAAGAAATGATAGTTCACTGCAGTAATAAATAAATAAATAAAACAAAGGACTCGAACATGTACTTTAACATAGGCAAAATGAAAGAGGAAGGTATGCTATCTACAATGCTTAAGGAATTCAAATTGATTACCATTAAAGTCAGGACAGTGGTTACCTCCGAGAACTAGAGAGACTTCTGAGGCAATGGCAATATTCCACTTCTAGACATAGGAGGTAGTTATATAGGTGCCTATTTGATAATTATGTGTAATTATATACAATATAAATTGTTGTATACACTTGTGTATATATGTTATATTTTGTAATAAAAGCAGACTGTCTTGTCTATACTAAAACAACTCAAACAGGGCAGTGACAATTTTCCCAGACAACCTAGACTATACATTCACCAAATATAGATTCTCCTGAAAAATACAAGTATTATATAAAGATTCAGATTTTCCCCCATTTTTTTTGTTCCAGAATCAGACTGATTATTACAAACAGACTACAATAAGATGTACTACTTTCTCTATAGAAGGTTGTAGGGGAGAGGGAGCATTGGTCTGGGTTGTAAGAAGATTTAGATATGGATAGATTAGGACAATGATTTAATTAGTTTTACTCCTGGTTGGTTTTATGAGTTAATATTTCTGAGTAAGCTTGCTTCCCTGGTATCTCAGTTTTCTCATTCAATTAAACAACAACAACAACAAAAAAAAAACAAGATTATACCTTAGTGAAAACACAAATATCAACTTTTCTCTCCCCAGTGGTGTTTTTATAAAATGTATATTTGAGAAGTTATACATGGACCTGGCCTATTATCTCTCACCATGACGCTAAGCAACCAAGAAAAGGACCGAGGGTACCTTTGGCTTGCTACATAGAAATAAGGACACGCGTATCTTTGACATCAACCAGCATGAAGAGTGAAATTAGATCTGGAACCAGAAAAGTATGGGCCTTAGCATCTCAAATTTCAAATAGAAATAACTTCCATGCTACATGTCTTGAAGGCCACATATCATGAAGGTTGCCAAAGTGGTATGAAGAGGACAGAGGGAAATCGCTTCTGAACGCAAATAAGGTGCAACGGCAACCAGAGACAGGAATCCAAGGTCTAGGCTCAGGCATTTACCGGTTGGTGACTGACCACAAATGAGCTGGACTGATCTGGTTGAAATAATAGAAGGTTTTTTCCCATCTCTATGGTGATATATATAGTCGTCCTGCAAAGACTATATAGTACTGTCTAGACAGAGTCCTATATCCTCTTAATACTGTTTTTATAACAAACATAGCAAATAAACATTCATTATTATACCTAAGATACATTAAAATCATGACTTTATGGGGTGGCGCCTGTGGCTCAGTGAGTAGGGCGCCCGCCCCATATGCCGGATGTGGCGGGTTCAAACCCAGCCCTGGCCAAAAACTGCAAAAAAAAAAGAAAAAAGAAAAGAAAAGAGGTAATTAAAAAAAAAAAATCATGACTTTATAAAAGGATCCAAAAATAAGATTTATTTGGTTTTTCTAGAACTTATATTTCGATTTTTAAAAGTAACACTTTATATATACCTTCCTGAAATATAATGTTATATTTAAGTTATACCTTCCACTATATTCTACTCCTGATTAAAGAAAAAAAAGAAAGAACAAGTTTCCATAAAAGAAAATTGAAAACCAAGTATAATGAAATCTAGTTTGGGATATACATATTCAAGTAAACTCAGCATGGATTTAAGAGTCACACATAGGTTCATGTACTACTTTGCCAGCCGCTGTGTACCAGAGGTCCCAAGTGCCCCTTTCCCACACAAATTCTCCAGACTCCTCCCTCAGAACCCTCCTTTAGGGCAGAGGCCACCTGCCCTAAATTCTCCAGATTCCCACAAGTAAAGAACTAAACCACAGTAAGGCAGGCTAGGCCCAGAACACAACTGCAGTCCTGACCTTTTGGTGCCATACAGGTTGTTAAATATTTGGACAATCACCCTTGGGTAAACTATAAGTAAGTAAAATATACTTTTTTGCATGCTAAAGGAAGAATAAGAAACTTAATAGCTCTCACTTCAAATTTTGCTGTCTTGTAGGTTGAACAGATCAGATCACTGGCAGCCAGAGAGTCCTTCCTTATCCTTTTCTGAGTTACCGCTACTCTTTCTCTTTTGTTGTCATTATCATGATAAGAATTTCGGGACTAACACTTGAGCAAAAGAACTCTTCCAGGCTAAGTTCAAAGTATTTGCCTATAGGAAATCAGATATCTAAAAGTATGTATCAATCTCCCTGACCTCAATCTGTACCAATTTTAAAAATCTTTAAAAAGCTGCAAAAACGGTTTCAACAAAACAAACTAAAATATACAGTTTTTCTCCAACTACAGCCTCATAGGAACTTAGTGAAATAGCACTTATGACTGTGGTGGTATCTAGACTACCACCAAATGCCAACAAAGTTGTTAGTTTGATTCAGTGTGAAATAAAATAAATTGCATTTGAACGGTGCTTTTAGTAAGCTTTTAAAAAATATTTGGCTATTAGATAAAACTTTCCCTAATTATATGATTTAATAAAAATTAAATTAAGAAGACCTCTTTCTAAATATTTCTCACTTGGCCACTTACCATGCAATATTTGTTATTGTCTCAATTTCCTGATGAACAAATTGACACTGAGACTCTGCCCATTATGACTCTGCTGGTGAGTAAGAGAGCTGGAGTTTGAACACTGAGATGCTCACGTTTGACAAAAGAGCACTATGGCCAGACTCGTGGCTCATACCTGTGATCCCAGCACTTGGGGAGGCCACGGTGGAACACTCCCTTGAGCTCAGAAGTTCAAGACCAGCCGAGGCAACATAGCAAGATTCTGTCTTTTAAAAAATGAGAAAAATTAGCCAGGGCATGGTTGCACACACCTGTACTCTCAACTGAAGAGTGAGATTCTGTCTCAAAATTAAAAATAGAAAAAAAAAAGAAAATGGAACACTAGCAAGAACAAGGAACCATGTACAACATGAAAGAAGCCTAAGGTGCTCCCTAGAGAAACCTAAAGCTCTAAGTAAAGGGCAAGCTTAGAGGTAGAAATTAGCAAGAGTGAGTCTCTGGTCCCTCCTTTACACGTCATTACCATATTCACCCTACCGCACAGGCAGGAGTGGGACAGCCGAATGAGCCCTAGCGCCCCCACCAGGTACTCTTTAAGACTGTTAACATGGAAACTCAGGTTACATGCCACTCACTTAATAAACTAAATGCCAACTAAAATTGTAATGTGTATCAGTTCTGATTCCATAAAATATCCATCAAAAATAAGAAATCAAATACACGTCTAAACTAATTTTCCAGAAAGCAAATAATGAATATGATAGAAAAGACATACTTCAGAATAAGAGTTTCTTCCCTGGGACTTATTAGATGCAATTCCCCTTTAAATATTATTTATGATAACCTCAGAAGTACAGTGTTATAACTTTGCTATAATTAACCGTTCTTTACCAAACGTGTCTCTTTTTGAGAGGGGGAGAAGCGGTATTCCACTGTGCTGGGTGCCGCTCGGCAGCACCATCAGAGCTCACTGCAGCCTCCACTCTTGGTGCAAGAGATCTTCCTGCGTCAGCCTTCCAGGCAGCTAGGACTCCAGATGCAGGCCACATGTACCAGGCTCGGCTAATCTTTGCTATTATTGCCAGCTATATTGCCAGGATAATCTCAAACTCATGGCCTCAAGCCATCCTCCCACCTCCGCCTCCAGGAGCCATGGGATTACAGGAATGAGCCACCACACTCAGAAAAACTTGCTAAGGAGAAAAAATTCATGTTAGGAATGTATGCCTTGTGTAATTACTTAAGACTAAACAGGCCTTTTGGGCCCCTCCTTTCATTCACTGATGGCTAAGCAGTTCAGTTTTAATTCAATATGTATTCTACTTGCTTAAAATCTTAGCATCATAAAACTATTGCCTGCTATCGATTATTTCAATCGCAATTTTCCTAATCCTTTATCTGGGAATTTTTTTTCTCAATTAAACTTTGGCTTACTTCCAATGGGCTCAAAACCTGCCCACATTTCCAGGATACTAGAAAGTTCCATTAACACAACTAACAAAATAATAATCACCATAGTCATAAATTTCAACTGTTGTTTTTATGCCATCTTCTAAAAATTGGCTTGGCTGTTCATGAAACACTTCCCCACACTAGGAAAAAGATTTCTGACAGAACAGTGTGAGGAGGGAAAGCATTAGGGCAAAGGAGACACAGAGCCGCTCTATAGATTAACATTTGTCAATGCTTACACTGTCTACCGTACAGCCGAGGGCTTGCCCTCCAAAAGGCAAAAATTAGTAAATGAAGCTCTTCAAACAGAAATGCTCAGCTGTGACATATGCACCCAAAAAAAGAGCTCTATTTTCTTTGGCTTTTTAAAAATAACTTCTGAGAATGTCTTCTAGACCAATCTACAAATAGACTGCTCACACTGACCTCCTTGTTTGTCCAAGCAGGTCTAAAAAGTGAAACCACAACGTTTGGTCAGTAAAACTATCTCCCTGTTTCAAGCTCCACTCAATGAGGGCTATTATGTCAACGCAGCCCTGCCACAACCAACTTCTGTAGGTGTTTCATTTCTGTCACCAGGGAACATCTGTCTATGGAATTTGTTTGTATGTATTAAACAGGATGTTCTTTATGTAATAAGCATATAAGAGTGAAATTTATGAGCATATTCTAAGAACATTAAACTTCATAAAAAGCACTTTTTTCTTGCATCTCCACACCCATACTATTTAGCCAAGTAAACACACAATTCTTTCCTCTAGCCCTAGAAAGGTTATCTAATATTTGTCCTATCACATGACTTGTAATAAAAACTTATCTACCTTAACTACATATTGATATTTGCAATTACATGGACAATAAGTTAATAAAATATTTTGTGTTAATTGCAAATTTCCCTTGAGCAGAGCATTTGAGATTGCTATTCTAAATTATTCTGGATACACAGTGAACAATATGAATTCACTTCTATGAAAGAAAAATTCATTTTTCTTATTTCTAATTATAAACACTGGCTCGTCCAGGCTAGGTGTTCGCCTTTGGGCAGAGGTTTTCCAGTTTTCCAATTCTGCATTACTGGATTGACCTCTAATTATCAAAATATTCTCTAAAAGCACCTCACAAATGATTGGACAGTCTTCATATCTCTGTAGTGCTCTCTTCTGAAGAGAGTCTGAATCCCAAACACCAATTTATCCATAACCACAATCCAGAATTTCAGTGACAGAAGAGCCTTTTCTGATCTGACACAACCCTAAATTTGTAATTGAGGAAATCAAAGGCAATTATAGAGACTTTTACATTACTCTGAAACCTAAACATATCGCACTAAGTGGATGGACCAAAAACATATAAGCAGATAATTCATGAAGCCACAGAAAAAAAATACATGAAGCAAATACAGTAACATGCAACTTAAAGACATTTTGGTCAGCAATACACCACATAGACTGTGGTCCTGTAAGATGATAAATGTATTTTTTATTGTACCTTGTTTTGAGATAATAAGGTAGTGCACAGTTTTGTAGCCTGGGTGCCACAAACACAGCCTCACGTGTAGTAGGCTATGCTATCTACGTTTGTGCAAACATTCGCTATGATTGTTTGCACAATGACAAAATCCCCTAACAACACATTTCACAGACTGCATCCCATCATGAAGTGATACATGACTGTAAAAATACACCTCTTTTGTACGATAGAGCAGAACTTAAAGTAGGATGTTCTATAAAATAATAAAATACTTAATTTAAAAGATCTTCCTGTTTTGATCGTATTAAGACTTAATTCACATACAACAACCTGCATATATTTAAAGTATACAATTTGATAAATTCTGATCTCTATACACACATGACATCCTCACTACACTCAAGATAACCAACATTTCTACCAGCCCCAAGAACTTCCTTGTGACCCTTCACAATTCATCCTTCATTCTATCCTTGCTGCCAGGCTAACACAGACCTGCTTTATGCCACTACAGGTTAATTTGCCCTTTCTAAAACTGAATATAAATAAAATTATATGACAAGTACTCCTTTTTGGTCTGGCTTTTTTAAGTGTAATTATTTTGTAATTATTCATCATGGTGTTGTATTTGTTCTTTTTTAACACTGAGTAGAAGTCCACTGTCTGGCTGTAACGTAACTGGTTTCTCATTCACCTTTTGATGACATTTGGGGTGTTTCCAGTTTTTACTACTACAAATGAAACTGCTATCAACATCATGTACAAGTCTTTGTATGGGTATATCTTTTCATTTCTCTTGTGTTAATAGCTAGGAGTAAAATGATTGGCTTAGGACACATACTCAAGTTTTTAAGCAATTATGAAATTATTTACTAATTATTTACCATTTTGCATTCATATCAACATCACATAAAAGTTTCAGTTGCTTCACATCCTCACCATTTTAGTTGAGTACACAGCAGGATAAAACTGTGATTTTACTTTGCATCTCTCTAACGACAAACTATGCTTTTTATGTGTTTATTGATCATTTATATGTTTTCTTGAAGTATCTGTTAAAAAAAAAATTTGCTCATCATCATTTAACTGGATTGTTTGTTTTCCTATTATTAAATTGAAAGAGTACTTTATAAATGCCGGACACAAGGCCTTGGTCGTGCACGTGTTTTGCAAATTCCTTCTTCCGGTCTTTCCTTTTTATAATGTGATCTTCCCATATCATGTCCCAAGGTTTGTATTTTGAATCTATGTCACCTTTTCAAAGTAGTATAGTTCTAAGTTTTACATGTTGGTCTATAATCCAGTTTAATTTTTAGAATTTTTCTTTAATTTTAATAAGAATGTGATTTATCTTTTTATTAACTGTGCTAATAAACATCAGTCTTAGACATCTTTTTTTGTATTTTTACCTAAGTATTTTATGATGTTTGATGCTACTATGTATGAAATTCTCCTAAAATTAATTTCCCAATCATTTGTCTTTAGGGCAGAAGAACAAACCTAATTTTAGTAATTTAGTATTACAATCATGAACATTCCCTTATTTTTAGTAGTTCTTTTATAAGGTCCAAGGATTTTTTCATGTAAATAATCACAACACCTATAAGTAAGGATAGTATTAACTTATCTTCCCATCTTTATGCCTTTTCTTTCTTCTGCCTGCAGTGACCAAGTACCACAAACTGAATGGCTTAAAGAAACAGAGATTTATTTTCTCACAGCTGTGGAGGCGAGGAGCCCAAAATCAAAGTTGTGGGGCCGTGCTCCCTCTAAAGCAGTGGTTCTCAACCTGTGGGAACCTATGAAAGGGCCGCAGCATTAGGAAGGTTGAGAACCACTGCTCTAAAGCCTCTGGGAAAGGGGTCTCCCTTCCCTTTTCCATTTTCTGGTGGCTCCAGGAGGCTTTTGGCAAGTGGAAACGTAATCCAGTCTCTTGTCCTCCATCTTCACGTGCTTGTCCGCTCTCTGTGTCTCGTCGTTTCTTCTAAGACAGTGGTTCTCACCCTTCCTCATGCTGTGATGTATTTTCACTGTTACAAAGGGGTCGCAACCCACAGGTTGAGAACCGCTGCTCTAAGGGCACCAATCATATTGGCTTAGCACCCACTCTATATCAGCATGACCTCATTGTAGCTGATCACGTCTGCAAAGACCCTATTTCCAAATAAGGACACACTCAGAGGTATCAGGAGTTAGGACTTCAATATCCTTTGTGTGGGAACACAATTCAACCCATAACACTTGCCTTGTTAAAATAGCTAGGGTTTCTAGTACAATGTTGAATAGAAGTGGTGAAAGCAGGCAAACATGCCTTGTTCTTACTCTGAAGGGAAAAGAATTCAGTCTTTCACCATTAAATATGAGCTAAAGGTTCTCAACATATATACACAGTTTGAGGAATTTTCTAGTTATTCTTCAATAAATGGATATTGTCACATGCTTTACATGTATCTACCACAATAAGATTGCGATTTATCTTTTTATAAACTGTGCTAATTGATTTAGAATGTTCAAAAAACCTTTTTCTTTTTTTTTGAGACAGAGTCTTAGTTTGTCGCCCTCGGTAGAGTATGTGGCATCACAGCTCACAGCAACTTCAAACCTTTGAGCTTAAGCAATTCCCTTGCCTCAGCCTCCCAAGTAGCTAGGACTATAGGTGCCCACCACAAGGCCTGGCTATTTGTTTTTTCTTTTTTTTTGGTTGTAGTTGTCATTGTTGTTTGGCAGGCCCGGGCTGGATTTGAACCCGCCAGCTCCACAGTATATGGCTGTCACCCTAGCCGCTTAGCTACAGGGGCCGAGCCAATAAACCTTGTATTCTTAGGATACCTTCTACTTAGGCATGTATTATCCTTTTATATGTTACTCTACTTACTTTAATAATATTTTGTTAAGATTCTTACACCTACATTCATGGTAGATTTTTGTCTATAACTTACTACTTCTTCAATGTTTTTATCTGCTTGTGACATTAGAGTAATTCCTTCCCCCTGAGAAATACAGAGCTATGCAGAGTCTCTGCTTCTTTCATTAATTTTGGTAAGATGTAATTTTCAAAATATTTCATCTAAATTGTCAAAATGGTGGCAACTGAACAGATTGTTGATAGTATTTTCTCATTATTCTTTTAATGTCTATAGTATTGTTATATTTCTTTTCATTCCTAATATTGATAAATTTTGTCCATGCTTTTTTTTGATCTGTCTCTGGCCTCAATAATTTCCAACTGGAAATTTGTGGTTATTTAAATCATTATTCCATTATACATAATGAGTTATTTCTCTCCAGCTGTTTTGACAGCTTTCTTTTTTTCATTATCTTTGATTTTCAGCAGCTTAATTACAATTTATCTAACCAAGCTTTTCTTTGAATTTATCCTGACTGGTGCTGACTGACCTTCTTGAGTCATTAAATCTGTCTTCCTCTAAATTTGGCAACTTTTCATCCATTATTTCTTCAAACATATTTTCCTCCTCAATTGCTCTCCCGTCTCCTCCTCAGAGGGTAATTATATTAACATAATACAGACATTTTTATATTATCCCACAGGTCCCTAAAGCTCTGTGCTTTTTTTTCCCCTCAAACTTTTATCAGTTTTTCAGATAGAATAAGTTCTACTGATTTATCTTCAAGTTCACTGATACTTTCCTCTGTCATATCCATTTTATCATTGAGACTATTCAGTGAGTTTTCATTCAGAATTCTATATCCAGTGAAATTAAGTTTTAGAAATAAAGGCAGCTGGGCGCAGTGGCTCAACCTATAATTTTAGCACTCTGGGAAGCTGAGGCAGGTGGATTGCTTGAGCTCAGGAGTTCAAGACCAGACTGAACAAGATGGAGACCTCATCTCTAAAAAAAATTTGAGCTTTGTGGTAGGCGCCTATAATCCCAGCTACTTGGGAGGCTGAGGCAAGAGGATCACTTAAGCCCAGGAGTTTGAGGTTGCTGTGAGCTATGACACCAAGGCATACAAATTCATCCAAACTGATGAACATTTTATAAATGTTCATAAATGGCAAAGGAAAAAGGAACAACTATTCCAAATTAAGGAGACATGATGACTAATGTAATCAATACCTGACCCTAGATCAGATTCTCAATCATATTTTTTTTCTTTTCCTTTTTGGAAAAGTGAAATTCTGTCTCAAAAAAAAAGAAAGAAAAAGAAATGAAGGCAAAGTAAAAGGTATTTTAGATAAAGCTTCCTATCATTACTATGTAGCCAGTAAGCTGTGGCAATGATACAGAGTATACATAGGAGATTTTTAAATAGAGAGAAATCAATACAGAAATAGATACACACAGAGACAGTCATATGTGTACAGGTATGTATTATACATTTGTCCACTGAGATCAAGCAGAGGCAATGATTCCAGTATAAATTTTCACATGAAGTGCCCCGATCTCGGTTTCTAAATCTCATACTCAAATAAAAGAAACTACAACTCCTTAAAGAAATGGATTTTTCTGGGCAGAGATAGAGCAGTACATAATAAGCCAAGAGGATCTTTTTGTGCCACAGAATAAAGAAGAGTTCACAGAAGAATGGGGATTTTCTTTTTTCACCAGAAAACAGGGCCTCCAATAAGCCAAACCTGGAATAATTTGAGCAAACACCTAACTAACCATCACAATGTATGGTAAGTCATAAATTAAAATAAGAATCCGTGAGTTCACACTAGTTTAAGTAAACAGATAAGCCGGTATATAAGTGGGGGAGAAAGGAAACCTCTTCTTTATAGTACAATGACAATTAATAAATACAGAAGTGATATAATTAGAATTATGGATGCTAAAACTAGTATATTTAAGTTTGACAAAAAATAGATATTTACACAAAGTATCAAAGTATTTCCACACAGGATATTTATTAATTAAAAAGTAAAATAATAACTTCACAGGGGAGAAAACTGGCAGAAACCACTTTAACAAAATCATCAAAGTAAATGTCATCAATAATGGGACGAATGTTTATGTATCCAGACAGGATGCCCTGAAAACAAAAACAGTGCCACAGACTTCCTGCCAAGACCACCTAACTTGAAGTATAATTATGAGGAAAAAGCAGACAAATCCATCCAAAGTAATGAGCATTTTATAAATTAACTGGACGATACACTTCGAAATATGTCAATATCATAAATGGCAAAGAAAAAGGGAACAACTATTCCAAATTAAAGGAGACATGATGACTAATGTAATCAATACTTGACGCTAGATCAGATTCTCAATCATATTTTTTTCTTATTTCAGAGGACATTACTGGCTCAATTGATCTAATTTGAACAAAGCATTAGTTCAGATAGAGTACTGTACCAATGTTAAGTTCTTGATTTTGGTAATTGCACGATGGTTATACAAAACAATGATCTTATCTTTAGAAAACAAATACTTGAGTATTTGAGAATAAAAACACAATCACAATCGTGACTTCCTCTCAAATACTTCAAAGAGAAAAGGTGGGAGAAATGGGGAGGGTAGAGAAAAAGAGGGAAAAAAACAAATGTGATACAATGTTTCAATATATATTTTATTGAAAAAACCTTGGTTAGGGTGGTGTGTGTGGCTCATGGAGTAGGGCGCCAGCCCCATATACTGAAGGTGGCGGGTTCAAACCCAGCCTCGGCCAAACTGCAAAAACAGAAAAATAGCCGGGCGGTGTGGCGGGCGCCTGTGGTCCCAGCTACTCCGGAGGCTGAGGCAAGGGAATCACCTAAGCCCAGGCGTTGGAGGTTGCTGTGAGCTGTGTGACACCACGGCACTCTACCGAGGGCCATAAAGTGAGACTCTGTCTGTACAAAAAAAGGAAAATAAAAAATCTTGGTTGACAGTTAATGAGAATCCTTTTCATCTTTTTAAAACTTTTCTTTAAATCTTAAATTATTTCAAAATCGGTTCCCTTTAGTTTTATTAAAAAACAAAAGAGAAACTCGATTAGAGGAAACATTCAAGAAAGGCTGCAAAAGTAATCACTTTTTTCCACCTTTTATCATGACCCCAGAATTTCCTTTTGCACTGGTAGCTAACCAAACTAAATTATTTCTTGACTAATAAGCATAAGGACATGCTACCTCCACATAAAAGAAGAGTATAGAA
Organism: Perodicticus potto; assembly: GCA_963574655.1. Classification (NCBI taxonomy): domain Eukaryota; kingdom Metazoa; phylum Chordata; class Mammalia; order Primates; family Lorisidae; genus Perodicticus; species Perodicticus potto. Next base: position 39,009 of record CAUYRH010074457.1, read on the forward strand.
ACTCATAACTAAATAAAAATTTGTTCTGCTACTTTGCAATTGCAGTCAGCTAGGAGTCTCCTCAGTCCCTACTAGTAATGCCATTGAGGAGCCAAGAAATTATACAGTAAAATTGTTAGTCCACGGAACCAAGCTATCTAAGAAGATAAGTCACAGCAGGAAACCACTGAACTGTGTGTAACAGGATGGGGAGACTATACAATAATTAAAACTTAACTAAGTAATTTTACCTTACTCAACTAAGATTACTAATGTCGTGGAATTATATTCCCATACCCGTATATATACATATCAGTAAAACAATGGATCTATCAGTAAACCCCTAGCCTTCAAAAAACTCTTCAGTTGATTAATTACTTATGCAATGAAAATGACAAAGGCTCATGTGCTTTAAAGATGGCAAAGTGATGTGGCTTACATCGTGAAGCCTGTTAAAATTTCAGCATCAGTCTTTTCCTCGATTCTAATTTTCTAGCATGAATTAAAAGTAAGCTATGACAACATCAACGAAAACCTCCCAAGTCTTAAGTAAACCCTATTACACATACAGAAAAAGAAGGGACCACAGAAGTCACCTTCTGGTAAATTAATTCCCTCTCTCCACTATTCTACACTGCTGGCCAGTCATCTTGAGAGAGTAAAAGCTCATTGTGTGATGGCAGCCCAAGGAATCTAATACAGAGTGACTCCAATTTTGTAAATCATTGCATATTAATGTAGTCTACCTCCCTAAAATTTCTACCTGCTCAGTGATCCTAATCCTGCCGTTCATAAAATGATAGACTAATTTTGCACCCATTGCCAGAAATCTTTCTTCCAGATCAGGGCCCCCAATATTGAGAAGTCCTACTCTAGACTGTTCATTCCTTCTCCCCAAATAAAATCTTTTCCTAAAACATAATCTTATTGGGAGGCACTTGCGCCTCAAAGGAGTAGGGCACCGGCCCCATATACTGGAGGTGGTAGGTTCAAACCTAGCCCC
>CAUYRH010074458.1:0-77867 GCA_963574655.1 Perodicticus potto
CGGGTATTTTGACGGGCACCTGTAGTCCCAGCTACTTGGGAGGCGGAGGCAAGAGACTCGCTTGAGCCCAGGAATTGGAGGTTGCTGTGAGCTGTGATGCCACAGCACTCTATCCAGGGTGATAGCTTGAGGCTCTGTCTCAAAAAAAAGAAACTATTCTGATTTTTTTTAGTGGCTACATTTTAATTTCTTTCAAGCATTCTTAAATTTAAATTTTTATAAACTTAATGCCTTTCTATCTTCCTCCTATGCAGTATAAGAACTGAGTAAGTCAGTAATCATTTTACTGTTTTTGGCTTATAAGCTATTATTGACCAAGTTCTGATTTGTAATTTATAACCCCCAAATTTATACACAATCTTTGTTTTAAATAAATATGTTTTTTAAGATTTACTTACATGTCTACCATATTTTCTGCTTTCCATTCTTTCTTTCATTTTAATTTTTTTTTATTACTATTTTTCTTCTTTCTAAAATATGTCCTTAAGAGTTTCCTTTAGTGGAGATGTTTTGGTCCAGACTCTTTCAGTTTTTCTTTATCTAAAAATATCTTTATTTTGTCCTCAGTCTTAGAAGCTAACTTGTCAGAATTCAAAGGTAAGAATTATTTTGCATCAGGTTTCTAGACGTATAGTCTCTGTATCCTGGCCTCCATCACTGTAGATAAGACAACCAGTTGTCAGTCCTTATTAAGTGATGTGTGTCTGTGTGTGTGTGTATTTTTTAAGACTTTATTTAGAGCAATTTTAGTTTCACAGCAAAATTAGGAAAAAAGTGCACAGTTTTTCCATTTATCCCCTGCCTACACACAGGTATAACCTCTCCCATCATCAACATCTCACACCAGTGTGGTACATTTGTTACTATTAATGGACAAATGATCCATTTGTTACTATTAATGGACAAGTGATCCAAAGTCTATCGTTTATATTAGGGCTCACTCTTGAGGTTTGGACAACTGTATATTCGTGTATATCACCGTAATGTCACGTAGAGGATATTCACTGCCCTGAGATCCTCCATGCTCTGACTATTCATTCCATTTCCCCGCCAAGGCCTGGCAACTACTGTCTCCATACTTTTGCCTTTTCCAGATTGCCATATCAGAATCATACAGTAAGTAACCTTTTCTCATCGGCTTCTTCACTTAGTAATATGCATTTATGGTTTCTCCATGTCTTTTCATGGCTCAACAGCTCATTTCTTTTAAGCACCAAATAATATTCCATTGTCTGGATGGTTCGTTCACCTACCAAAAGATGTTTTGGTTTCTTCTAAGTTCTGGTAATTATAAATAAAACTTCTGTAAACATTGATGTGCAAGTTTTTGCAGAGACATAGTTTTCAACTCCTTTAGGTAAATACCAGGGAGCATGACTGGTGTGGTAGGAGTATCTTTAGTTTTGTAAGAAACTGCCCAACTGCTTTCTGAGCATCTATACCGTTTTGCATTCCTGTTGTTCTAGTCCTCACCAGCATTTGTTGTGCTCAGATTTTGGCCATTCTAATGGATATGCAGTATTATCCATTGTTGTTTTGATTTGCATTTTCCTGGTGACAGACAATACGGGGTGGGAGGCTGGGGAGGGGCTTCTTTTCATATGCTTATTTGATATCTGTAGATTTTCTTTGGTGAGGTGTATCTTAAGGTTATTTTTTAATCTGGTTATCTGTTTTTTTATTGCTGAGCTTTAAGAGCTCTTTGTATATATATATATATTTTTTTTTTTTTTTTTGAGACAGAGCCTCAAGCTGTCATTCTAGATAGAGTGCTGTGACATCACAGCTCACAGCAACCTCCAATTCCTGAGCTCAAGCGACTCTCTTGCCTCTGCCTCCCAAGTAGCTGGGACTACAGGCGCCCGCCACAACACCCAGCCATTTTTTGTTTGCAGCCATCATTGTTGTTTGGCGGGCCTGGGCTGGATTCGAACCCGCCAGCTCAGGTGTACGTGGCTGGCGCCTTAGCCCTCTGAACCACAGGCGCCAAGCCAAGAGTTCTTTGTATATTTTTAATAATAGTTGTTTATCTGATAGGATTTTTGCAAGTATTTTATCCCAGTCTATGGCTTGTCTTCTCATTCTCCTGACAGTGTCTTTTGGCAGAGCAGAAGTTTTTAATTTTAATGAAGTTCATCTTGTCAGTTATTTCCTTTGTGGATCATGTTTTTGGTGTTGTATCTAAAAAGTTATTGCTATACCTAAGGTCATCTGGGTTTCTCCTATGTTATTATCTAGGAATTTTATAGTTTTACATTTTGTATTAAGCTCTATTATTTTAGCCCATTTGTGCTGCCATAAAAAAAAGAACCAGGTAACTTATAAGTAATAGAAATTTATTTCTCACAGTTCTGGAGGCTTGGGATTCTAAGATCAAGGTGCCAGCAGCTTTTGTTTCTGGTGAAGAATCTCTTTTCCCAAAATGGAGTCTTGTTGCTACATCATCACGTGATAGAAAGGGCAAACACTATATTCTCACACGGCAGAAGGGGGCAGAGAGGTGAAGGTTGTGTCCTTATGTGGCAGGAGAGATTGAGGGGCACAAAGGGCCTACCTAGTTCCCTGCAATCTTTTTTTTTTTCCTTTTATTATTAAACCATAGCTGTGTACATTAATCCAATCATGGGGTCCAATGTGCTGGTTTTATATACAATTTGAAATATTTTCATCAAACTAGTTAACATAGCCGTCGCAGCAGTTTCTTAGTTATTATGTTAAGACAATTATATTCTACATTTAGTAAATTTCACATACATCCTTGTAAGATGCACCATAGGTGTGGTCCCACCAATTACCCTCCCTCCACCCATCCAACCCCCTCACCTCCCTCTCCCCTTTCCCCATGTTCTTGGGCTATAATTGGGTAAGCCTTAATATGAAGGCTATAACTTGGTTTCATAGTAGGGCTGAGTACATTGGATACTTTTTCTTTCATTCTTGAGAGACTTTGCTAAGAAGAATATGTTCCAGCTCCATCCATGTAAACATGAAAGAGGTAAAGTCTCCATCTTTTTTTAAGGCTGCATAATATTCCATGGTGTACATATACCACAATTTATTAGTCCATTTGTGAGTTGATGGGCACTTGGGCTTCTTCCATGACTTAGAATTATGTACTGGGCTGCAATAAACATTCTGGTACAAATATCTTTGTTATAATGTGATTTTGATCTTCTGGATATATACGTAGTAGAGGAATTACAGGATCGAATGGTGGGTCTATTTTTGCATCCCTAAGTGTTCTCCAAACATCATTCCAAAAGGAACATATTAGTTTGCATTCCCACCAGCAGTGTAGAAGTGTTCCCTTTCCCCCACATCCATGCCATAATCTCTTGGTGATTTTTGTGATGAGGACTAATCTTACTGGAGTTAGATGATATCTCAAAGTAGTTTTGATTTGCAGTTCTCTGATGATTAAGGATGATGAGCATTTTTTCCTGTGTCTGTGGGCCGTGCGCAGAGAAGTTTCTTCAGAGAAGTTTCTCTTCAAGTCCTTTACCCACCCTGAGATGGGATCACTTGTTCTTTTGTTGCTAATACGTTTGAGTTCTCTGTGGATTCTGGTTATTAAAACTTTGTCAGAGACATAACCTGCAAATATTTTCTCCCATTCTGGGGGCTGTCTGCTTGCTATACTTACTGTGTTCTTGGTCGTGCAGAAGCTTTTTAGTTTGATCAGTTCCCAGTAATGTATTTTTGATGTTGCTTCGATTGCCCTGGGGGGGTCCTCCTCATAAAATATTTGCCCAGGCTAATTTCTTCAAGTGTTTTCCCTGCACTTTCTTCTAGTATTTTTATAGTTTCATGTTTTAAGCTTAAATCTTTAATCCAGTGAGGGTCTATCTTAGTTAATGGTGAAAGGTGTGGGTCCAGTTTCCCTGTGATCTTTTTATAAGATCACTAATCCCATTGATGAAGGTAGATTCCTAATGGCATAATTACCTCTTAAAGCCCCACCTCTTAATACTGTAGCATTGGGGATTAAGTGTCAACAGGAATTTTGTAGGGGATACAAACTTTCAAAACATGGTATAAGATTTATTTTGAGTTAATTTTGTGAAGCATATAAGATTTGCATCTAGATTCTGTTTTCTTTTTTAATATATGTATGTTCTATTGTTCCAGCACCTTGCGGAAAAGATCATCTTAACTCCACTTTGTGCCTTTTTCAAATATAATTTGAGGATACTTATGTGGATCTTTTTTCTAGACTCTATTCTATTCTATCGATCAATTTGCAATATGCTTTCACCAGTATCACATTTTCTTAATTATTGTAGATTTATAGTACTTCTTAAAGTCAGGTAGTGTTAATCCTCCAATTTTGTTCCTTTTTAATGGTGTGTAGGCTATTCTGGGGCTTTTGTTTCTCCATATAAACTTTTGAATTAGTTTACCAATACTCACAAAGCTCCTTGCTGGGATTTTGATTGGGATTGCACTGAAGCTTTAGATCGAGTTGGGAGGAGCTGACATCTTGACAGTGGTGAGTCTTCCTATCCATGAACCTAGAGTATATCACCATGTATTCAGTTCTTTGATTGTATTCATCAGAGTTTTGTAGCTTTCCTTATGTATCTCTTGTGTATATTAAGTATTTAATTTTTTCAGATGCGAATGTAAATGATATTGTGTTTTTAATTTTAATTCTATTTGTTTATTGCTGGTATATAGGAAAATGATCGGTTTTTGTATACTAAACTTACATCTTGCAACTTTGTTATTAGTTCCAACTTTTTGTCGTTTCTTTTGGATTTTCTACATAGATTTTTATTTGTCTCTTAGGCTTCCTTAAAGTCTTTGTTTTGGCGTTATGTAGTTCACTATAATAGTTCTAGTTATAGATTTCTATCTCTCCTGCTTTTGTATGCATTTACTGCATCTATGTATCTGAATATTTTAATCAATTCTGGAAAATTCGGGTATTATGTTTCCCAATATTTCCTCTCTTTATTTATTTCTTCTCTTTTTATGGAACTACGACTTGACGTATTTAAGACCTTCATCCTATCTAACGTTTTTATTAGCCTCCCTTTCATTTTTCCCATCTCATTATTTGTAGGTGCTGCATTTAAAAAAATATGTATCTCCCTTTTCACTGACATTATCTTAAATGGCATCTGCTCTGCAGTGTGACTTGTTTTTGAAATATAATTCAAAGAAAAAGACACAACATAAATTATCAAAATCAGAAACAAAAAATAGGGATCACTATAAATACTATAGACATCATATAATAAGCATATTTATGGGGAGGGGAGACAGTCTCACTGTGTTGCTCCAGCTGGAGTGCAATGGTGTCATTACAGCTACCTGCAACCTCAAATTCCTGGGTTCAAGTGATCCTCCTGCCTCAGCTTCTCAAGTAACTGGGACTACAGGCGTGCACTACCACACTGGGCTGATTTTCTGTTTTTGGTAGAGACAGTGTCTTGCTCTTGCTTGAACTCCTGACCTCAAGCCATCCACCTACCTCACCCTCCCAGAATGCTGGGATTAGAGTTGTGAGCCATCACCTTTAGCCAATAAGGGTATGTTATGAATAATTTTGTTCCACTAAACCCAACAAATTTGACAAGTTCCTTAAAAACATGAATTGCCAAAACTGACATAAGAAATTAAAAATCTAAATAAATTCATATCTATTAAAGAAATTGAATTCATAATCTAAGTGCTTTCTACAAAGCAAATCCAAGTCCATATTGTTTTACTGGTCAATTCTACCAAATAGTGAGGAAGAAATAAAATTCTTCTGTCCTTCACAAAATTCTTTAGGACCTAGAGAAAGCTGGAATACTACAAAAATCATTTGATGTGGCCAGCATAAACATTATATTTAACCTTCAGAAATACACCACAAGGAAAGAACAACATTTATCGTGAACGTAGATGAAAACTTACTTAACAAAATCAATCAAAACTGGCAGAACGTAAAGGATATTACATCGTTACCGAGTGATGATTAATCCATGGATGCAAGGTTGTTTTAGCATTTGAAAATCAATCAGTGTAATATGTCATATTAGTGGTATAAAAGGGGGAAGGCACATAACATCCCAATACAGTCATAAAAATAACAAAATGAAACATTCCTTTATAATAAAACCTCCTAGTAAGTTAATAAAAGAAGTTTCTCCATCTAGTTTTAAAAAACTGCAGTGGTTTGAATGTGTCCCCCACAGTATATGCATTAACAATGAATCCCCAGTGCAGTACACCTGTGGAGAGCTGGGACCTCTGAGAGGTGACTACATCCTGAGAACTCTGCCCTCCGGGCTGGATCAATGCCATTGTCATGGGAGTGCGCCAGTTATTGCAGGGATGGGTTCCTAGTAAACGGTGAGTTTGGCCCCTTCCTCTTGCTGTGTCACATACACCCTCTTGTTCTTCCACCGTGGGATGACACAACAGGAAGACCTTTGCAAATTACATGGCGCCTTGATTGTGGACGTCTCAGTTCTCAGAACCATGAGACAAATAAATTTCTGTTCATTGTAAATTACCCAGCTTCAGATATTCTGTCATAGTAGCACAAAATGGCCTAAGATGGGCATTTATAAAAATGCTAGCATGATACTTAAAGAAATATTAATCTATTTTTCCTTATAATCTAGAAATGGGCAGAGACTTCCAATTTTCACCGCTTCTTTTCAACGTTATAACGTAAATCTGAGCCATTTTAATAAGGCAAGGAGAAGAAATAAGGGGTACATAAATTAGAAAAGAAAAAATAAAAGTATAATTTTTTTCATGGATAACATGATTATATACTTTGAAAATATGACAGTAGAGTTTAGAAACTTATCAGAACTAATTAAGTGAATTTAGCAAGGTCACAGGATGTAAGATTAATATGCAAAAGAATTAATTGGGTTGTGTATATTTGTAATGGTAAAGAATTTTAATTTCAACGAATTTAAAAAATTTTAAAAGTAACAAATCAAGGAACTCAGAATAAATTTGATGACAAAAGATGTCAAGACCTCTACTGAAAATTACAGAATACTGCTGAAGTAAATAAAAGAATTTATTTTAAAAAATGGACAGATATACTATTTTTATGGATTGAAACACTTAATATTGTTAAGACATCCATTATGCATATGTCAATATATAGATTGAATATAATCGCTATCAAAATTGTCTATTTGAAGAAATAGAGAAGATAATTCAAAAATTGATATGGAAATGCAAAGGCTTTAGAGAAGCTAGCCAGAATAGCTTGGAAAAGGAGAGCAAAGTTTTATTCTTGATTTTAAGATTTACTGTACTACTGAAGGATAGTCATATAGATCAATGGAACAAACTAGAGAGCCTCTCATTTATATGGTGGTTGATTTTTGACAAAAGTACAAAATATATTCAATGGGGAAAAGAAAGTCTTTTTAATAAATTATGTTAGCTCCGCTGGCTATTCCATGTGAAGAAAAGGGAATCTAGACCCTTATCTCTGTCTATAGATAAGAATTAATTTGAGAATATCTCTGAGAACTCAGGGTAGACAAATGTTTTTTGAACATATAAAAGCAAGAACAATTGAGAAGTTGGGCTTTGTCAAATAAAAAATTTTTGTTCATCAAAGATACTATCAAAAAAATGAATGTAAACAAGATGCAGACTTGGAGGAAGTAGTCACATAACATATATATGTTCTTGATTTTTTGATCATGGAGATTTCTATCACTTTCCTATAAGCTTAGGAACAAATTAATTATCAAACTTGTTACAAGTTTATACAGCCCCAGACATTTTGTGTTAAGCGTGTTTCAGAACACTAGTGTATCATTCTGCCAAGAGTAGAAGTCAGTTTTTTGACTTTTCAGATTTTCTGTAAAACATATGTTTTCCAAGCATGTCATAGTAACTATCATGTTTCACACACAAACAGAATTATTTAGCCAAATCCTATCTAGTTACCCCTTGGGAAGTAAAGGCTGTACTTATTAGTTTCCGAGGGAGGAGGCATCACTACAAAGGAGTAGGTAACCCTCTGGGAAAAATGTTGGCGTGGTGCATCTTTTTAGATGTCAGCCTTCCCGTAAGAGGGGCTCTTCCTGTACACTTGAGCGTGTGTTCCCATATGTGTATCTGCATGACTGCAGGTGTAGCCACACGTATGCACAGATGTTTGCAGGGAAAATGCATCTTCAGATAAGAACGAAGTAATATTTTAACTTAGAATTTATTGTAATATTTGGCTGTTAGAAACCTAAATATGATCAGTGTTTATTAGTGGAGTGTGTGTCATTGCAAAAAGATATGGTTATTTTGTTTATGCCGTTGAGATCTACTGCTTTTAATAGGAATCCATTTCTAATAATTACTATTTGATAATACAAGGGTCCTATCAATGTCCTACTTCCTGTGCACGATGAAAATGTACATTTCCTCAACTCCAGAGACCTGGATACGGAAGGGACTTTCTGTAGTAGAGGTCAGGGGCTTTTGTGACCTCATGTTCTTTCTTCTCAGCTAAGTATACCATGGGGACAAGAGACTGAAGAAAAGTCAGAAAGGAAAAAGATGAAAAAGAAGAATAGAAAATACAAGGGAGAGAACACAAAGAAAGAAAGAACAGAAAAACACAGGGAAAATCTGTGGTACATGCTACCAATGTGGCCCTAACAACCTCGGTGGTGTGGGCCTCTTCTCTTTTGTCTCTGTAGACTTGTTTGTGGCCAGAAGAACCTTGTGCTGTCACCGCTTAGTAATAAGACCTTGAACAGGTTTATAAAGACCCTTTGGCCTCTTTTAAAAAGTGAGGTAATATCATGTATTGTGTGTTTTTATGAAAATTAAAGGAGATAGCGCTTACAAAGCATATAGCAAAGTTTCTAGTATGTCATAAACACAAAATAAGTAGTAAGTAGTATTATTGATCTCAATACCTATCTTCTAGCCATGGAGAGATGATTTTAATCCAGATAGTGCTTTTCAAGCTATCTGTGGGGGACAATCATTTTTTAAAATTTCTGGTCTAACATATGATGTTGATACTTTTGTAAAATGCATTTGTTGCAAAATAAATTGCAGAAAGAAAAAAGAATGAAAAATATAAAGAGATATAAAATAGGGTGTTGGGGTCTTGGTGTGTGACACACCTTTTGGGGGCAAGACACGATTGTAAGAGGGACCTTACCTGACAAATGCAAGCAGTGTAACCTGGTTTCTTGTACCCTCAATGAATCCTTAACAATAAAAAAAGAGATACATATAAAATAAAGCTCTCAATTTTTATTCTTATACAGGGTGGCCATAAAGTTCATGTGCAGTTGACACAAACTTTGTGGCCCCCCTGTATCTGATAGATGTAAAATGTCTGTCAAAATATTGTGAAACTTATTGAGTGCTTTCAGTTCCTGAATTTATCTCATCATGCCCTGGAAACAGTTTGCAGGTGGGCACCGGGTCTGTGGCCCCACTTTGAGTACCACAGCTGTGTGAGCAGGACGTTTGCTGCAGGATAGAAATACATAAGGGAGGACTTTGTTAAGACAAGGGCCTTGGCAGCAGTTAGACGTCCATGCTGGGGTGGGGGTTATGGCCCAAGTTGGAAGCCGCCTCTCTGATGCCTTCATTTACAGGGCTCCAAACTCTGAAGAGTCTGCTCTGAAGGATATCCTCACCTAAAAGTCCTACATAAAAATAGCTGTCATGAAAGCTAAAGCTATAATCCAGTTATAGCACAAGAATATAGGGAAAGGGGCAAGGGGAGGGGGGGGAGGATGGGTGGAGGCAGGGTAATTGGTGGGACCACACCTACGGTGCATCTTAGAAGGGTACAGGTGAAACTTACTAAATGTAAGTTATAAATATAAATGTCTTAACATAATAACTAAGAAAATGCCATGAAGGCTATGTTAACCAGTTCAATGAAAATATTGTCAAATTGTATATAAAACCATCACATTATACTCCATTATTGCATTAATGTACACAGCTATGATGGAATAAAAAAAAGAATAATAATAAAAATAGCTGTCATGAAGGTGATGGTTATATAGAATCTATGAGGAAAGAAGTTAGAGTTGAAAAGTAGTTCAACAATTTGCAAGTGTTCAGTAACAGAGACTTTATCAAAAGATGTGCTTTCTCCTTCTCTAAACCTCACCAGTATTCCTTCCTATCCAGTGCTGCTTTGTGTATTATCCTTGACTCCAATGTCTGATTGGAGTTAATATCCCAAGGTGATAGAGTAAAAAGAGCTGTCCACTGACAGTGCTTTGTGCTTTAAGCAAACAGCTTCAGCTCACATCTGCTGAAGGCACCATGCCTTTGCTCACGTGAGCTTGTCAACAGTATTTTTATCAATGCCATTTATTTGGAAATAGGACTTCAGAGAGACTAAATAACTTGCCTGTGTTCTGATTCAAAGATACGTGTACTGAGTTCAAGTAATTTTTTTTTTTTACTGTACCCCAGGTTTAAATTTCTTTTATGATATATTGTCACTCTAGTTGTGTGCTTATTGTTACGAAGTCCTTGTTGGAAAGTGCACAGCCTCACCGTAGTCTGGACTCTGACACCTGCCACATGCCCGTCCCTCGGGAGCAGAGCATCTTGGCTGTACATCTCCTGCATTTGTAGCACTTACCTCAAATAGATGGTGACACTTTTAGGGAGGGAATAATTAGCTGCATTTTAATGAAGAACTTAGGTTGACTATAAGACAGGAGGAAGAAGTTGGTGATTTATTAAGTATCCTCAATTTAAGAAAGCCATCTCAATAACGGATGATAACCATCAACTTAAATGAGACTAAGACTAAAGAGGGATATAGTCTCAACTATAGCACAGAATATTTCAGCTAAGCATGGTAATGAATGTCCTGCTGTGGTGTCACTTTGCCGCTTTTGTGTGGTCTTAAAAGCTCATATGAAGTGATGAAGAGCAAGTGTACAGCTCGTTTTCAGGATGACTTGGTTGAGAATTCTTGGAGGTGGAGGGATTGACCACATTGCCAGCAGATATGGTCTCCAGTGCACATGACTCATAGCAGCAATCTCCAGAGAAAGCAATATGTAATTCAGACCATTCTGTTACTCCATTCATTCATTCACCAAATACTGAATTCCTTCCAAGCACCAGGCACTATCCTAATACTAAGAATATGATGATGAACGTGGCACAAGAGACTCTTTCCTCACGTAGCTTACATTCTTGAAGAAAGGCAAAAAACCCAAATAGCTGAACAAGATCATGTTTAGTGACAAATATGAATAAAACAGGTTGTGGCAGATTCTTAATTCTAATTTTGTTATTGTTATCAGAAAAGATCCCCCCCTGTAGAGAGAGAGATAAAAATCCATGGAGGATCTTGTAGACCATAATAAAGAGTTTGGATTTTAACAGTGGGGAGCCCAGGGAGAGGCTTCAACAGAAGGAGAACATGATTTATTTTGTATTTAAAAGTTGCACCCTGTTTTCCCATTGGGAGAGAAAAGGGATCAGGACAGAGGTGGAAACGAGGAGTCATTCAGGAGGTTATTGCAAGCTTCTGAAGGCAGGACGCATCCAGGCTGTCTCGAGGACTAGGGTGACAGCACTAGATGGGAGAGAGGGGGTAAGACTGCCAGGCATTGCTTATGGAGTGGTCTACAGTTAGGGCGAGAAAAGGAAGAGCTGAGATGACTCCTGGCTTGGATGGCATTCCATACCAAGGTGGAGGAGACTAGCAGAGGAGCAGTTTGGGAGAGAAATCAGAATTCTCTTTTGGCCGCGTCACGTTTGAGATGCCTGTTTGCCGTCCAAGTAGCTGCCGGCAAGTAGATAGTTACACAAGTGGGTTTCGAGCTCAGTGGTGAATTGGGGCTGGAGACGTAAAGTTGGTCATCTCTAACACAGAGGCGCTGTTGGAAATTTCTGTGGGCCTGTATGAGGTCACCTGGAGGGAGAATGTGCTAGAGGAAAGGACCTAAGCCTGGGCCCTGGGGCGCCCCAATGTCTGGAGGAGCGAAGAAGTTTGAGAAGAAGCACACCAGAGGTGGGTGTCGCAGGAAGGTAAGCTGAAGTCAAGTGAGCCACTGTGCTCCCTGCTGATCACCTCTGCACACTGGGGCACACACAGCCGCAGCACTGCCCTGGGAGGGGCCCGAGGCCTGTGCCCTCCTCCCTGGACTCGTCCTCCGTCTGTTCTGCTTCTCATCTGCTGGCTGCTTAGCGTGTGGTGACAGACACTGCTGAGCGGCTAGCCCGTGCTGGAGCCGCGGATGTAACCGTGAGCACTAAGGGTCCCCACAGCTCCTGTCCTGACAGATCGTATACCACGTGGGGTCCCCAGTGAGTACTCAAACAATGCCAAGGAGAGGGCCAGCTGCTTCTAGCACATGAGGACTATGAGTTGGGCAATGCTAGTGGTTGTTCTAAGACTGGTTTATGTTTGTCTGTCTGAAAAATGGAACTGAGTTTGGGAGGCTTTGTGATATACCCTGAAGACATGAATTAATGGGCGTGCGCATGAAAACTCCCTTGTCTCCCATGCCATTTTAATCCCAGCCTCTGAAAGGATGGAGAGCGGAAAGGCCGGTCTTGACCTTCAGCGGTGAGTTTGCCTTCGTCAGCCTGCGCCGAGCCTCGCCTTCCTTCTGCTCCTCCAGTCCTGCCCCTCGGTTCCCTCCGGCCCATTTCCCTTCACATTCTAGCTCCTTCCTCTGCCTCCACCATTCCCTCAGTCAGCTCGGGGCCTTCCCCTCGTCCCACTCGTCCACCCCGAAGCATATGAAAGGGCTTGTTTTAACAGGAAAGAATCTTTTGATGATGACCCATGACATTTTATCTTCCTAAGAGGAATCTTTAATGTTTAAATTGTCTGAGGAGGATGAACAAAGGATTCTGGGAAACTCAAAGCCCTTTGACAAAGGGGCAAAATGTCCACACAGTGATACAGGGTACAAAGGCTCGACCTGGTAATAGACTCTCAGTCACCCCCTTGAACACAGCCGCACCGCTCCTCAGGCACCTCCAAAGCCTTTGGGGAGGCAGCCAATGGCTGTGGCTTCTCAGAGGAGTGAAAAATATGTCTCTTAAAAGAACACAGCCATTTGTTCTCTGTCAAGATGCCTCTTTTATGCTGTAATGAGAGAGCGGGTGGGGGATGTGAAGGGAGGAGACAGAAGAATGTGGAATGTGCCTGCTTCCTGGGGCCCATTCGCCCTGTGCCACAGGGCTTTGAACCCACTGAAATACTGTGACTGAAACACACACTATTATATACATGGAGCGAGAGAGAAAGCAGCGTGTGTGCCTCTGAGTTTGTGCCTTGATAGTCTCTGGGTGTCACAGTGAGGTGACACAGACCGGTGGAGAATTAAACAGAGCAGGGAGATCTGAGTGCTGCTGTCTGACTCTGACGTGGTTCAATGGTCTTTAAGCCTCTACTTGTCTAATCTGTGGAATAGAGGCAGAAGTGCGGTGCCGGGCTTCATTTCCTCCGAGGTTCTCAGGACCACCATGTGAGAGCTCGTCACTGTGCAAGGCTCATAGGACACACTCCCTCTTGTCCACCTGGTGATGGGAGGGATCAGTGAAGCAGAGGGTATGGCATAGTGCAGCCCCCAAGAATATTTGTGAGGTTTCAAATTGTATATAAAACGAGCACATTGTACCCCATGATTGCATTTATGTACATAACCATGATTTAATAAAAAAAAAAAAAAAAGAATATTTGTGGGGTTTTTTTGTTGTGTTTTGAATTTTGCTTGCAGCAATACCAACGACAATTTCTTGATGGTTTTGCTGAGTGATCTGTTGACATCTTTCTAGCCCATGTGAGCAGGTGAGAAGGAAGGTGGTAGTCAGAGAGTCTAGGGTGCCCTTTCCTTCATGGTTGATAACTCTTGAAGCATTTGGCATGTATTATATAGATAACAGAGAATCAGTAATTTTAAGCCTAAAGATCTTTACTAGAAATGTGTTAGAATATCCAGTTGAGTTATATACACAGCAGAACTCTTGATTTCCACCCCCTCAAATCTGCCCCTCTCCCCCCACCAACCCCGGTATCTTTTCTACTTCAGATCATTTAACTCCAAACATCTAGTTGCTACAGCCAGATGCCTGGGGGTCATCTTGGGCTCATATCTCTATTACACTTCTCATTCAATGGTCAGCATGTCCTCCTAGCTTGATTTTCACCATATATCCAGAACCCCACTATTTCCTAGAAGCCCCACTCTTGCCATTCTGGCCAAGGGTGCCATCATCTGGACATAACCAGAAGGTCACCAGCTTCCACCCTCAGCCCTTTGCAGCATGTTCTCAACCAGAGGCATTCTCTGAAAACTTAGCTCACGTCATTTAACTCTTCTGCTGAACCCCACCCGTGATTTCCCAGTGACCCCTAGTGAGAGCCAGATCTCTATAGGCCCTGTGTGATCCAGCCCTCTACCTCCACCTGACCTTTCATCCTCTCTGACTTCCCCTCACCCCTTAAAGATTTATTCAATCCATTCCAGCCATATCAGTGCCTCTCTGTTCTTCAGAAACTCCTGCAGGTGCTCCTGCCCTCAAATTTGCCCTGGCTGTCACCCTTCCTGGATGTGCAACCCCCAATGGGGCATGTGTGTGGCTCCCCTTCTCAGGTCTCCTTGATGAGGCCTTGCCCAGCCACTCGATCCACAATTCTAGCCCCCGTCGCTACCAATACTAACTGTACTTCTCTACTGTTTTTCCCCCGAGGACTTGCCAGTATATAACATACTATGTATTGTACTTACCTTGTTTACAACTTTTCTCCTGCAGTACGCTATAAACTCTGTGGGGACCAGGATTTTGCTTTGATACTTGATCCTGTATTACCATATTCTAAAACAATACCTTATTGAGTGTCTATCATGTATTTTGGGGGCAGAATGAATATATACATATGAAGGCCTTGATAGCAGGTTATCTTATTATGATACATTCTCAGCAATGTCAGTAACATTTCTCACGTGCTCCAGGAGGCTCTGATCTGTCCTACACACTACCCTTTTTACTTTCTATCTGTTTAATCCTCACAATCAACCTTTTAAGATAGCTATGATATTTATCTTATTTTACAAATGAGGAAACTGAGACTCAAATTAAGAACATGCCTCAGATCCCACCAGGATGGAGCTAGGATTCACACCCAGGTCTTTGCAACTTCAGAGATCTGTGTGATTGTGCTTTAACACTCTGGATTATACCAACTTTAGGGTTAAAAACCTAAAGAAGAAACATAGTCTAGTTTCTTCACTATCCTCTTTATATTCATTACCAGGCCTTTTTTCACTGTACTTAAACAAATATGTACATGAGTACTCAGTGTCAAGAAGAGAAAGAAAAGTCATTCCCTGAGATCCTAAGGGAATCTGAAAAGTCTTGAAGCTGTGAAATAGTAATGACTTTGAACATGGAGATCTAAGAGATGTACCAGGTTGTGGACCAGCAGGTGTCTGACCTCCCCCTGCCCTTTAGTTCTGCAGTTCTCAACCCCTGGGAACTGGATTCCTACTAGCCCATGGCCTGTTATGAACCAGGCGACAGCACGAGGTGGGCCAGTGAAGCTTCATCCTATATTTAAAGCTGCTCCCTGTTGCTCAGATCAACACCTGAGCTTCACTTCCTGTCCCACATCAGCAGTGGCCCACGTAGGCCCCATCTCCTACGCTCTCATAGGAGCAGAAACCCTACTGTCAACTACGTATGTGAGGGATCTAGGTTGCACACGCCTTATGAGGATCTAATCTCCTCTACCCCGGTCCATGGAAAAATTGCCTTCCATGAAACCAAAAAGGATGGGGACTGCTGCTTAGTTTCCTTGCACGTAAAAGGCTGGGCTTGGACAGGTGACCTGTCAGGTCTATCTATCCTAGTCTGGGAAACTCAGGGCCTTTCTTCTGTTGCCATGGATGTAAGGTACAGGGCTATGAGAGGGGTACAGTGCTTTGGGTGATGCCATTTATTTGCCTTAACCACTTTAGGCAAGGATTTGTACTCATAGGAGGAGCCTTCCCAAAGCTCTGGATTCTAAGACAGAGTAATGCAGTGTAATATAGTGCCTGAGTGTTCGCATCCTCACCCTTCTGGACGCCCGTCCTGCTTATTAGAGTCAATAGTGGATAGGATTTAGAGGGCTAGCTTCTGTTTTGGCTTTTATTTATTGACAGCCTAAGTCTCCTTTTAAATCCTTTTTGGAACAAGTCATGGGATAAGGCATAAATAACGATAATATTGCCAAACCGTGTGACCTTCAGAAAGGTATTTATCTTCTCTGGGGCTGTGTTTGCTCCTCTAAAAAATGAAAAGATTCCCCAGGATCGTAAGTGCACTGAACACTACGAACATAAGAACATTGAAAAATCTCACCACTCCCCCTTCCTCAGCGCATTTCCAAGTGGAAATGAAATTAAAACACTGCCACCACGTAAGTGTCAATCCAACTTCCCCAATTTCTTGGTTAATTTCAGGATTTTCAGGATTGAAGAGAGTTTTCTTGATTTCCAGCTCAAATTCCTCCTTCCTGAAGCAAAGATCTTACAGGAACAGCGGCACTGTTTCTTTGTGGGTAGCAAAGCTCTCTGAAATACAGGCTGGGAAGATTAATAGGAGTGTGACCATGTGACTATTTGTGTGCTTGGCAGAGTCTGTCTACATATGCTTCCTGTGTCAGCGTGAGCATGTGTGCACTTGTGCCAATGTGTGTGTGATGAAGCATGCAAGTGTGTACAGGAGTGTGGGTAAACAGATCTTTGAGTCACACAGGCCAGCCCATCCTGGCAGGCTTTGTCTTCCTTTTGGTTGCCATGACAGCAGTGAGGGCTTCACATCAGTAAACAAAGCTCCCTGTGTGTACCGAGTTGGGAGGGGAGGTCTGGAGCCAGAGGCTAAAACATGAGCCAAACAGTCCTCCAACAGAGGCTTCCTTGCCACAGTGGGCCTGTCGGAATATCTTTCTCACTAGACAAGTGTAGAGAGACCTGTTTAGATACCCTGTGACTCTAGGGTGAAATACATGGGCAGGGATTTCAGCTGGAGCAAGGCTTTGGTGAACCCACTTCTATCCCCAAGAGTTAGTAACATTATGATGAATTCCAGAATGTGGAAGACCAAAGCCTCTCCAATCAAGACCCTCTGGGCTAAAAACAATCACTTTTTATTTATTACTGTACAGATGAGCCACTTCGCAAACTACCTGTGGCAATGGCTCCTCTATAGGTATGTGAATTCATAAAATATTAATCAGTTTTAAAAGGAACATAAACATGGTTTCAAAGAGACTTCTGCCTTCCCTCCGCTATCCTCCCCCACCCAGGCACACATGATAAATGTTTTAGGCATTCTGGCTTATCTGAGATCATCTATATAATTCTTCATTTCATCTTTCTGTGAATACTATAAAATTGGCTATGTATGCCTAGTTGATTTTTACAATTTATGCTTCTCAAGTAAACTGCTGGAAAACAAAAGCAGTCACAAATGAAAATTTAGTAGCTAGGATGAATGAAGAAAACTGTACTTGACCCTGCAGTGCAAGGTCAGCCTTCTCCTGAGTTTCCTTAACTGAAACTTAGAAACTTGCATACATATGTGGCAATCGGAATAGAGGCTCCTCCACGCTTACCCTCGGCTCACCTGCTTTCATGAGGGGAGAGCTGTGTTGTGAGGGAAACTGCAGGTTACCCTCACCAGGCAGTGCCGGGGCTGCGGCTGGAGGAAGCAGCCTAAAGCTATGGATAACAGAATTGAGTAATTGAAGTGTCTGCAAGGAAAAACAATTTGGATTTTTATCATTATACAATCCCTTTTGGGAATCCGGTGAGGACTCACAGAGTAAACCAGATTTGTTCCTGCTCTGGTTAGGAGCAGAGGGTTTTTATGTGTCCTAACATCATCCCTGACTGATGAAGGAACTGAGATAGCGTGGTTATAGCCTGGTTTATTAGCATCAGTGGATAGCTGGATGCCTCACTCTCAAAATAGACCAAGTAGTATTTCTGCTACCTGGGGGTAGTGTTTAAGGGGCAATTATTTTTGTTCTTCTGGTTTGGAATTCCGATGTCTAGCTGCATCCAATCTCAAGTTCTGTTACATCGTTGGGTGTAGAAATGGATAGAGCAAAGGGGAAAAAAGCTGGTTCCCTATCGTCTTACCTTAAGCCACAGGCCAATGCCGGAGGGCCTCAGGGATCACAAGCACTCTTCTACTATAAACCAGAGTTCCCTTTTCAAACTTCCTATGGCTTGACCCAAGGGAACTGGATCAATTGAGATAATCCAGAGTCCACTCTCTGAGCTGCTTTTCAATATGGAATTTGGCGGTGGTCATTTGGTTAACTAAGAAAAGGTCATATGCTTTATCTTTGCAAAAGCATCATCACCTAAATAACTCCAAGATCCTCTGTGAAGAAGAGACAGTATTCGGATCCTCAGCAAGAGAGGAGCCAGTAAAACGAGAATGCTTCCTTTTCTCAGGTCTGGCCACTGGTATACTCCTGAGCCTGGTTGGCCTATTTAAATCTGAGGTTAGAATATTTACTAATCTTTGGTGATAGAGCTGAATGTTGTTTGTGCCTGTCCTGCCCAGAATGCAATGGGTGTATGACGAAATGGACACCAAGTCAGGAAGCATATCACGAGCTCTGCGAAAGCCATGACTGTTACTCTGTTCTAGGTCTTTATTAACCCAGCATAGAGCAATGGATTTTTATGCCATGGTCTCAATGAAAAAGGCAGTCCCTTTAGAAAAAAACAAAATCTTTGTTTTTAATATCCTTATTTTCCTTAACTTTGGACTAACATGAAATCCCTTTTGTATATTTAAAATTTTGACCTGTAGCTATCAGGGAAGATAGTGGAAGCATTGTGGAAACAGAACTTAACCTAGAATCGGAAGACATTAGTTTGAATTCTGTCTCTGCTTCTTGCTATTTGGATTATCTTGGGCAGGTAACCTTTTTGAATCTCCCAGGTTTTTGAAAATATAAATAAATAAATTTGCATGAAAATGACTTTAAGTGTGTTATATGAACATTAGCAGTCCTTAATGTTTTATTTTTATAATCTGTGGAATCTATAATATTGGGGAGTGGTTTAAACATCATAGATCCTTGATGAAATGTGATACACTATAGTGGAGGATCTTAGGTGTGCCACAAAGATTTTTAAAGGTCGTTAATTAAATTATCTTCAAAAGATGTTCGAAGCACAGTTAAGTGTATTCTTTTTGTAAATTCTTTTTTTTTTGATCAACATAATTTAAGTGTGCCATGGAAGTTTAACTATAGGTTCAAGTGTGATAAAAAAAAAGGTTGAAACATACTGCTCTATAGGCTCTGCTTGGTGGCGTGGAATCTGAAGATTAGTTTGGGAGATAGGCCATGGACACAAAAAATTACAACAGCAAGGGAGGGGTGAGAAGAGTCATGAACGATACAGGTGCCAGACTTTCTACCCAGGCTCTCAATGAAAGAACAAAAAAAAAACGAAGAAAAGGCTTCCTAGTGAATGTGATGAATGAGGTCTCCCACAGAGAGCCTTTCTCTTCCACTAAGATGCTGGAGGAAGTAGCCCCAGTGGTGCATATTGTTTGTTTTATTTTAGCCAAGAGATTTGACCAGATTTGTTGGGCTCTGGGCCTATGAGTCCCAGCTAGGAAGCCAGGCGGGAGGGTGGGAGAGAACGGCAGGGGGCCGGGCCGGGAGGCAGCAGGGCAAAGAAGGGCAGGGAACGCAGCCAGCAATACCCAGAGCCACAAAACTTCCAAATACACCAGCCACTTGGCTTGGGGTTTGCTGGCCTATCCCACTATTCAAGCTAGCCTGCTATTCTGGGGGTCAGAGGTGACACATCACAGGCTTCATGGCCTAAATCGCTGATGATTTTAATGGAGTTAAACAAAGGAAACTGTGGCAGTGTCCGGGAGTTACTAGTTCACTTGGCTCCCTTTGGGTCGGTTGAGTGCTTATTTATTTAAGCCTCTGGGAGCCGAGCAGAGCTATCAGTATGCTCACCTAGTCAGCCTGGATATTTTTTAAAAAAGAAAATAATCCATTGAACATATAGTAAGTACCAGGCTGCTCTAGTACAGGAAGATAGAAAGTTGAAGTAGGAATATTTTCTAAAGAAGCTCATGGGGTGGCGCCTGTGGCTCAAAGGAGTAGAGCACCGGCCCCATATGCTGGAGGTGGCGGGTTCAAACCCAGCCCCGGCCAAAAACTGCAAAAAAAAAAAAAAAATACACATAAAGAGAGAAAGAGTCAAACAAACGTATAGCTGGCCACAATAAATGTCTGATTTACTGGCTTGGCAGGAGGGGAAAGCCAAACAGAAGAGGTGATATTTCAACCTGGCCTTGAAGAATTTTGACCCTTAGGAAGGTAAGAAGAGATTTGAGGCAGCAAAGTAGCATAAACCAGCCTCGAAAGCCCACCCTGCATTTGTAGGAATAATGGGAAATTTGCTGTGGTTGAATCATGGCAGTGGTGGCCTGCAAGCAGGCACCACGTGAGGAGGGTTATTGGACAATAAGGTCTGGGCTCAGACTGTGAAAGGCTTTGAAGGCCATGTTCCCTGTACTTCCTTCAGCAGAGGGCAAAGGAGGTGCTGATAGAGTAGAAAGAAGGTGGAATGTAGAAGCTCTGAACTCATGGCTCCTGTTAGTGGCTTTGTGTCCTTGGACACGCACCCCTCTGCAAAAGCCACTTAGGTCTCTTCAGATTCAGTTTTCTGAGCTGGAAAATGACGATGTTAGGGATAACGCTTCCCCAAGATGCTCAAGGGTGATCGTGTTCCTCTGCCCAGAGCCTGCTTAAATGCTGCTCCCATTTCAAGGTCTTGCTGAAATTATTACCTTCTTATTAACCCTTTCTGGATTCCTCCAGAGCTTAATTGAAAAATCAAGACACATAAGAAGGAAAGGTAAAGAAACTAGCATACAAAAGTGCCACAGGTCTCAGCAACTCTGTGAGGCCTAATGAACTCAAGCTCTTACACCAATAACCCTAAGTTCCAGTCCTGGCTCTGTTTCTTACTTAAACTTGTTCAAGTTGCATAACTTTTGGATTGAGGATGAAGTTATCTGTTCTACCTTATTCTCAGAATAGAGAGAATAGGTTGTAAAGATTCAATGAGCAAAATGTATGTAGGTGCTTCATAAATTTAAAAGTGCTCAATAAATGTTATTCCTGGGGGAAGATCCAGGGGTATTTTAGAGAGATCGTATCAATAGCAGAGAGATGGCTGAAATGAAGAGAAGAGAGAGAGATGGTCAAGAGACCCACTAGCTACTACTGAGGTAGTCCAGACAGGAGGATGAGGTGTTGGACCAACATTATGAAGATGGACAGGAAGGGTGGATTCAGTGCTATTTGAAAGTAGAACCAACAGAACAAGGGAACTAATTAGACAGGAGGGATAGGAAGGAGCAAAGAGCCAAAAGTAAGAATGCTGGTGGATAGTGATGCTGTGAACCATGCCAGCCTCCTGTTACTTTCAAATTTCTAAAATCCAGAAAGGAAGTGAGGAAAGAAAGGAACCCATGGCTTGAATTCTGACCTCAGAATTCAACTCAGTGGGCCTGGTCACCCTTGATTTTGATGCCCTCCTTCCCTTCCCCTACAGCACCTTTAGTAAAACCCACTGAATCAGGCAGAGGAGAATTTCTTCTTCCAATGTGTCTTGACCCCACGCCCTCCATCTGAGGGTAATTATTATAAGCAGGCAGTTGTGCCCAAGAAAGCCAGCTCTATCTTGACAGGAAGTTCAGGTGAGCACATGTAGGTGTCTTTCTGCATCCTGGTAGACTGGCACATCTCTATCCCCTTCTCTGGGGCTGGGGCACATCACTCAGCCATCAGACATGAGAGGGCAGGGCTGGCAGTGGGTTCTGGGCGCCCTCATCCTCAGGTTGCAGCTCTTTATTTATGGGGATCATCTGAAATATGTAGAACAACTTCTGGAGCAGTGGGGGAACATCTGAGCCATGGATGGGAGGCCCTGCACTAGAATGGTGTCTGGTGATAAGAAAGGTCAGGACCTCCTGGCCCAGAATGGTGTCTGGGGATAAGAAAGGCATAGGTAGGGGTGGTTTGCGGAAGAGCTATCAGCAAGCAACTATTTCTTTATCCCCATTTGTTGCCCATTGAATTTGATCCTCTTCCTCTGTCCCAGGGAATTTTCAGTCTGTTTCTCTGCTCTTTTCTTCTTTTCTCTTTTTATTTGTTTTTCTTTAGCTTTATTTGGGCAGGGTTCTGCCAGGTGGAGCTTTAGTGTTTTCACTCTGTCATTCACAGAGTGGCTTTGGTCACTTGTGCCTGCCATGGACTCTGCCTTCTTCCCTGCCATCACCTGGGCTTTCCCTTGTCTGGTCATGTTCTTTGGCCCTTCCTTGCCCCACCTCACCTCCCTACTGTTCTTCTCCTGGAGCCAGGTGCCCTTCCCTCACCCCTCTAGTTCTTACTTAACTGATGCTGCCTCTTCAAACAGCATTTCAGCCCTTCAGGTCATCAGTATCATTGGCTTTCAGTGGCAGTCTTTACTTGAGTGCCACAGGATACAGAACCCCAGGGGCGGTTAAACTTCACATCCCAGCAGGTCACGTCACCTCTCAAAGTCTTGGTTTCCCCATCTGTTATGTAGGAATTTTAATAATATTTCATAGGATAGTTGTGAGGATTAAATCAGTCAACGGGTATGAAAACTTCATACAGGGCTGGCACATAGTCAATGTTCTGGAAACATTAGTCACTGTAGTTATCAAGGGCAGAAAGGGTGGTGGTACCCTTCAGAGGCGGAGGGTCTCTGTTGCAGCTGACCACAATAAATGTCTGATTATAAGGTGAACTCTGGAGAGAGAGATAGAGTGGAGACCAGAGGACAGGAGCCAGGGGAGGAGCTTGGCATTTTGAAACCTAGTTTGTCACATGGCTACGAAAGTACCTCTCAAAAGAGAGAAAGCAAACCTAAGTGGAATGCACCTCACCTGAGTGAGGCCGAGTGAGGTGTGCTTCTGTATAACCTTGCAGGGGGACAGAGAGGTGCCAGTCTACCAGGATGCAGAAAGACACCTGCTTCATCCTGTCCCTTAGACATGGCACTATACAAACCTGGTGACTCTTATCCATCCTGTCCACAGGGAATTCGCCAAAGAGAGGGAGAGAGTGGAGAACCGAAGAGCTTTCATGAAGCTGCGGCGCCAGCAGCAGATCGAGCGTGAGCTGAATGGCTACCGTGCCTGGATAGACAAAGCAGGTGAGCTGCAGGAGCCTGGGGTTAGGGGACGAGGGGGCTACACAGACTGCAGGGCCCACTCGTGCTCCCAAGCGCTTCCATTCAGGGGCAGCTCAGACTAGAGCAGAGAGAAGGTCCGAATACCCTGCTAGCTCTTTGGGTTTCCCGCTGCCCTCACTTTCTTCCTCTGGGGTCAGACTGTTCATCTACTGGATACCTTGCATTAGGCAGGCATCTTAGCAAGGTGAGCTGTGTAAAAGGTAACGGCCCAGTCCTCAAGCTCAGGTTGGTCTGGTGACATTGTCTAATGCTCAGCCTGGTGCTGCTCATAACAGTCTACTCATTTAAATATTTATCCAGTGCCTGCTTTGTGCCAGGCCCTATTCTAGGCACCTGGGACATAGCAGTGGGCCAAAGAGACTACCAGCTCTCCCACACTCTTCTCTTGTAGGAAGGCAGTACACGGTGGGGGTGGGGGCAGGGGAGAGTAGAGAGAGGGAAGGACGAAGGGGAGGGAGCAGAGGAGACCAAGCAAGGAGAGGGAGGGGGGATTGGTGTGTGACACAACTTTGGGGGGCAGGACACAATTATACGAGGGACTTTACCTAACAAATGCAATCAATATAACCTAGTGTCTTACACCCTCAATGAATCCCTAACAATAAACAAACAAACAAACAAAAAAACCCCGAAATAAACAAAACTATAAATGAGTAACTCGTAAGAAGATAGCAAGAAGATGAGTCCAGTGAAGAAACAAATCAGGATAGGGTTATGGGGCATAGGATACACAGTGATTTTAAACAGTGGGGCTCGGGGTAGGCCCATTGTTGTGAGACTTGAAGAGATGAGGTAGTGAGCCCCAGGCAGACCTGGGAGAGGAGTATTTCAGAGCTGAGTCCTAGTCCTGAGGGGTGGGCCAGGAGGGCCCAAGGAGTGGAATGGGGAGTGGGCAGGGCAGTGAGCAAGAGACAGGATGAAGGCCAGTGGAGGAGAGTGGGCAGCAATTGCATGTGGCCATATGGGCCATTGTAAGGGCTATGGGGTTTACTGTGAGTGACACAAGAACCAGGGGAGGGTTTCGAGCAGAGAACTGACATCCTCTGACTGAAGACTGTAAAGGGGCATGTGGCTGCTACATTGGGAATAGAACAGAGGGGGACAGGGCTGGAAGCAGGGAGAGCAGTGTGAGGCTGTTGCAGCCATCCAGGGAAGAGATGACAGCGAGGACAGGTGGTTTCCTAAGCCTCAAGCTGTCATTGCTCCTCACCCTGTGGCTCAACATCAGGAATACTTCTTGCCCAGCTGTGCAAATACGGCCAAACCTGTCATAATTTTGTTACTGGCAGAGCCACCAGGTTCAAGTTCAACTGTTGCTCAGCTGCTTATGAGGAGCATCCGTCACCCAGTATCTGTCAGTAAAAGGGATACATTTGCTTTCTTTATTATTTTAAATGTTGGATTTCATTGGTGTTATATATCTTCATTTTCTTCCAGAGCAAAGAGTGATTTTTTTAATAAAAAAAAAATACTAAGCATATGACAGTCAGCATCTTTTCTCTGTTCCTAGTAGAAAGCACAGCACAAATGTCGGGTCATGGAGGGAAAATTTGGAGTATGATTTGATGCTTAGCTGCCTGAGCCTAACCCTTCCTTAGGAGCTTTGGAATGACAGTTTGACACTCTTCCTCTGACCGCCAGCATACAACAGGCCCCTCTGAGCTCTGGAGTCAACTTCTGATTATCCCTGAGGGCTGAGAGAGTGTGTGTATGATCGAAAGGCAGATGAACTGCCCTGTCTGGGACCCTCTGAATCCCCCTGTTGCCCCTGGAAGCATGAGTGATGCATGTTGGCTGTGCTCCCGTTTTACCCTTTCTCCTCCAAGAGCTGTTGTGTAGGGGTGGGGTGGATGTGACTCTCCCTTACCTCTCCCCTGCATAGGAACTCAGCCTTACCGGGGAGGGTAAGCAGATTGGCCTCCAGGCCAGGCAGGCAGTGTGATGTTCCCACCTGCCCTTGGCTTTCTTGGTGGAGGCGCCATCTGACAGACCACCGAGAGCTGGCAGTGGACCCAGAGAAGAGCCCTCCCAGCCCTCACCATGACCCCACACAGGCCAGGAGACACAGTGTGCTGCTCTTTGTGGCTCTGCCTTTCAAATACTTGCAAGACTCCAAGGCTTCCCTTTCTTCCAGTTGGCAAGGCCAGCTTTCTCTTCCTTCTAAGAAAAAAGACGCACTGCGACGTCAAATTGTGCTTCCCGGCCCTTCCCTTACAAATGGAGCGTGAGTGAATCAGAGACATATGGGTTACATTTCCCTGGAAAGACATTCAAGTTCTAAAGCAAACTTGGCAAAAGGTTGGGAGCGGGAGAAGGAGGGTGGTTTCCGCACATCCAGAGCCCTCAAGCGCTTCCCAGGGATGCGGGGCGACACCATGAGCCTTCCATCTGCCTTGGGGGTCCTCAGATCTGCCCACCCTAAGCCTAGACACTGTGCAGAGCCAAAGTGACTCTCTTCTACAGTAATTAATGTTGTTGTGAGGTATTTTATTTAACAAGTAGCTAATTTAAAATGATACCCTCCAAACAACCTGTGCTATGAAATGGCTTTAAAACCTTCTATGTCTGCAGGAAGGAGCACCCCACCAACAACACTTAACCTGTTAACTCAGTATTTTGCCAGAGGCTATACTTAAAAAGAAAGGTAAACATTTATGACCTGGCATAATAGCCATCCTGCTAGTACCATCTCAGCCTCAAAATGTCCTCCTCCCTGGGAAATACATTATATACTCTCAGTTTTAGATGCATTTGGAATATGGTAATGACTTTGGCCTCTCCTACTATCCTTGTACTTGTTAAAAGTGCTTAAATTAAACCATTGTTTAAAAGGGCCTCCAGCAAGCTTCTCTCCCACCCACCAGATGGGATCTTACGGACTGATAGCTGAGGTCTCCAATAGCCTAGCCTAGGGTTTGAGATCAAAACTTGTCCAAGTCACCCCCAATGGAGCACTTGGGATCCTACCAGACTTGGGGCAGAAGAACATTTTGCTGGTACATTTGGAGGGTGCTAGGGAAGTCTAGGTCTAAGTAGAAAATAGTACCCCTCTGATGGTGACCCCTCAGAGGAGTGAAGGACTGACCCTGGGGAGGCCAAGAGCACAGAACCCAGGGGCTGTGTACTGTCTTTCTCAAACACCAACAACCAAATGATGTTGTTGCAACATCAACCAGTTTTTCCATTCTCTAACACCAACTGGGTATCCGACAGGTCAATTCAATTCTGCTATTGTAACTGCATACCCTATAGGTTAAAGGCTCAGTCCCACAGAACTGCCCCACTTTGGATACCAGATGAAAGCATTTCTGCCTGACCAATTACAAATTCAGGGGCTCATATAACCTCCACCTCCAACTCCCACCAGTTCATTAATTCGTTAGAATGACTCACAGAACTCTGAAGAAACTGTGCTTTTACCAGTTTATTATAAAGGATACATCTCAGGAACAGCCAAATGGAGGAGATGCATAGGGCCAAGTTTGGGGCTTGGGGGGCACACCACCCCCCACCTTGTGTATGGGTTGACCAACCCAGAAGCTCCCTGAGCTGGTCATTTAGTGGGGGGTTGTGGCTATTCCATTAAGTAGGCCTGGTGGGTTAAATCACTGGGCATTGGTGATTAAACTCATCTCCAGACCCCTCTCCTCCCTACAGGTGGGGAGGGAGAGTCTGAGAGTTCTAAGGCTGTTATCATGTGGCTACCAGATGCCATCCTTAAACTATTAGAGGCCTCTCTTTCTTCCTTGAGTCTTCTTATTAGCATACCAAAGACTCTGAGCCAGGAACCAGAGACAAAAACCCAATATTTTTTTATTATACCGTAGGGATAAACTCAGGATGGGCCCAGGCTCCTGTGTCTCAAGCTCTGCACAACAGCAGCAGGTGGGACGTGGTGGGAGGCAGGAGGCCCACACCCCCTGGCCTCTCTCTGAGGGCCTTGATCCGGTGCCGCCTCCCCAAAGATGAAGAAGTGGGCTCCCCTGCTGAATGGCAGTGTAGATGTTAGGCACAAGGAAACACAAACAAGAGAAGGCAGGAAACTGGGGAGAAAAAAACACAGAAACAGAAATTTGTCATTCTCATCAACGTAGGGGGTTTTAGCTGAAGAAATCTTTTCTTCCTCGCCCGTGTCCTTCGGAGTGTGGGTATCAGACACACAGCTGAATTTTGCCCATCTCCCCCACACGGACTTCCTCTCTGTTCTGTGAGCTCTGCGCGCCCTCTGTGGCACCCCATCTGTTTCTGATGCTGGTGCCTGTGACAGACTCTGAACTCTTCACTTTCTCTGTTACCCTGGAGCCAGAGCTGTCCCCGAGGGATTTTCGTTTTGCAAAATAATTTGGCATTTATGGATAATTTACTCAACCATTTGTTTCCATATAGAGGAAGTCATGCTTGCTGAAGAAAATAAAAACACTGGAACATCCGCCTTAGAAGGTAAGGAAGCACTCCCACACCTCCCCACATGTGCATTTGCCCCTCTTAGGTGGTGGCAATCTCTCTTGATCAGAAGAGGGGAAAGACAGAAAAGAGGGTGCTCTGGGATTTGAAATGAAAGCAGCTCTGTCATAAAACCCCTCATGCTTTAAAATGAAGGGAATTGAGTCACAGATTTAAATGCCTTTTAAAGTGATGAAAATGAAACCCGAGAGTTGCTTTGTTCCCGGGCATGTGATTGATACTGTGCAGTGAAAAGACCATCACACGACCAATGGCACATGAAGGGGTCTGCTTTTAAGATGTGTGAGGATCATCCTGAGACCACTTTCACTACCGGGAAGTGGCATTGTTTATGAAGAGCCGGGACAAATAGATAGGGAGTGGAGGTTTGCTTATGCATTTCCACCAGCTCTAGAAGGGATTCTGGAGCCCCTGTATTCAAGAGGTGCTAGGGAGCACAGCGTTCATGGTTCTGTAGATATTTTGTTTCTGTCACCAGCCTCAGGGATTAAGGGAGGCAGATGCCTGTGTCACAGGGTCTTTGCACAGGCCTCTTGCCTGTGGTCCTCAAGTTTTGTCCAGAATGGTCTAGGTGTGCTTGTGGCCTCTCACCAGCCTTCCCTTCCCCGGTGTAGTGCTTCGAAGGGCAACCATCAAAAGGAGCCGAACGGAGGCCATGACCCGAGACTCCAGCGATGAGCACTGCGTCGATATCTCTTCTGTGGGTAAGTGGATCCGGTCAGAGATCTCCTTTTATTGCTTTGAATCCCATGTGAAAAACAAGACCCCGTCTTTTGAGAAGCACCACAAAAAGGAAAAGAATCCAGAACTTAGGGATATAATTAAGGAAAGACATGGGAATCTAATGACCATGATTTACCCCCAAACCCCAAATAACAGACCAGGGGATATTGTTTACATGAAATGTGAGGTTTAGGAATCTAACTCTGGTCCTTCAGATGTACCTCATTTGTAAACATACCCTCTCTCCTGGGCATGATGATGAAAACCTACTTTGAGGTATTGTTCAAAAGCTGCTGAAGACCAATTTCTTCTCATGACCCAGACATGAAAACTTGAGGTCATCTGCTTAACCATGGCAGCACCCACCTGCTTCCATCATGTGACATTTAAGCTATTTTCTATTGTCAGCCCTTTAATATGTTCAATACGAGATTCTGGCTGATGGCAAGTTTTTCTTGCCCAGAAAAAGAGAAAGGTCTCACTACTTCCTTAAAGGCAGAAGAGACTCACAGTGCTCACTGCTGCTCTGTGCTGCCAGTGGTAGAAAGATCTCCAATGCGGCAGAAGGAATCCAGTGCCTGCAGCGTATTTAAAAGGAAAGGGCATAGAGAAGCCCAGTCTGTTGCAAATATAAACATGATCCTATTAGGATTCAAGACACCGAGTATTTTTGCCTGGTATCCTGCCTAGGGAATCCTTCCATTTCCTAGGACTGAGAGTGCCCAGAGAGGGGATTCCCTGGGCCTGCGCCATGTCGGCCACCTTGCCCTGATGCTTAAGCTGCTCATCTTACCCGCGGAATGCCTCATGGCTGCAGAGGGTGATCCCAGGATACCTTTCAGTCTCATTCTTCCTCCTTACTTCTTTTCCTTCCCCTTAGGCACACCTCTTGCCAGAGCCAGTATCAAAAGCTCAAAGGTAGACGGGGCCTCCTATTTCCGGCACAAGGAAAGACTTCTACGCATCTCCGTTCGCCACATGGTTAAGTCCCAGGTGTTTTACTGGGTTGTGCTGAGCGTTGTGGCACTCAACACCGCCTGCGTGGCCATCGTCCATCACAACCAGCCCCAGTGGCTCACCCACCTCCTCTGTAAGTGAACAGTGGCTGCTGCCTGTATGAATTTAAGAGAGCAAAGCATCCTGCTAGGCCCAGCTGGGCTTCTGCCAGCCAAGGGTTCTGCCTCTTCCCAGTACAAGGGAGGCCAGAGCTGTTCTCAAGGGGGCTGGCTTATCATGTGACTGTTATCAGCTTTCATTCATTGCTGAATCAGGCAAACGAATCCTTGATGACGAGTCAACAAGGTAACTGTTACACCTTGGGTACTATAAAGCCTTCACTTAGTCCTTTTTGAAAATTTTAATTCAGATTAATATGAGATTACAGATGATTAGGTTACGCATTGTGTTTCTAAGGTAAAGTTCAAGTTGTCATCAAGGCAGTTGAGCCCTTCATCCAGAGAGTGTTGTATATGCCCTCTCAATGTGTCCATCAGGCGAGTACTGACCAGTCCCCCTTTCTCTTTTCCTTCCCCCTTTCCCTCTTCCCCTCCATTTGAATATACTTGTTTTTCTGTTACATTCATATTAGTATTGAGTACATTGGATACTAAGACTGAGGGGATATCTCAAATAGACTGAATCTAAGGCAGCTCTGGATAAGACTGCCCTTGTGTGTGAAGGCCAGGAAGTGTCCCTATTGGACATGGGAAGAGGAGTCCTGTTCTTCCATCAAAGCCAGAGTAAAGTCCCCTCTTTCTCCTCTGAGGGCCCTGTACCATTTAAAGCCCAGTGACAGAACTACTGTTGAAAGCAAGCAGAGCTGATCTGTTAAGCATGTCTGGGACTGATCGTCGATCAGCCTATTCACATGTCATCAGGCTCTGCCCAGAACCAGCCTGATGTGGCCACTGAACATCCTTGCCCTGTGTTGTTGTGGGTTCCTCTGTGGGTGGGTGTATTTGCTGGGAAATGCAGGAGCCCACATCATCTGTGGAACTAATGCGTCTGCTTGTTATTTTTCAGACTATGCAGAATTTCTGTTTCTGGGACTCTTCCTCTTAGAGATGTCCCTGAAGATGTATGGCATGGGGCCACGCCTTTATTTTCACAGTTCATTCAACTGCTTTGATTTTGGGGTAAGTCCCTGGAAGCCTTCCTGTCCTCCTGCTTCATGTTGATATGCCATGCTTCTAGATAAGCAGCTTGCTCTGTTACTTAGCTGGAGCCATTGCAAGCAGAATTTATAGAAGGGGAATAGATGAGATTAGCCAAAGGGGATTCAGAAGAAAGTGAATCCTCACCACACAAGGGTTTGTTTGGGTTTTTTCCTAAGGTCTTTGATTTCTAATGCATGTATTGAAGTATAACACATATACTATAGAGTGCACACTTAAGTGTATAGCTGAATGAGTTTCTACAAAGCTACCCATAGCTGGAGCTTTGAACCACTTATTATCTTGGGAGAAGCCTGGGAGAAAAGGACAAAGGACTTGATTCTAGAGGTGGTTCCATAGAAAGAGAAGCTTATACATTTGTTTGTTCTACTTTATTTTAAAAGTAGGATAATTATCTACATATAGTCTCATAGAAACACACACAGACATACACCCTTATATTAGCAAGTTCCCATGTAGGATATCTCAGCCAGCTGTTTACTTTCTTTATAATGTTAATATCCAAATGTGTACGTTATTATTATAGCAGTCTTCCAGGTGTTTTCACACACGTTGTTTTTTGTCCTCTGCTGCCTACAGGAGTCCTAGGCACTACGTTATGCATCAGGAGTTAGGCTTCCCGTTTGCACACGAGTAAATAAAAGCCACCATGTACAAGTTCATGTGCCCAGTTAGCCGCAGAACTAAGTCGGGGAACTTTGGGCTCTTTAACCTCTATCTCTTTCTGCCAAACACACTTCTTTTTATGCCAAAGCTCCAGTTAGGTGCTAAAGATTTTGAGCTCTTGCCAATTTATATTTTAACTTGGAACATATGGTTCTGAGTACGGGCAATTTTCAGGCAGAAAAGCTAGTGAGAGACCATTTTAACCTTACGTACCTACCTTTCAGCATTACTGTGAGGATTAATTTTTGTTACCCCTTGTAGCACAATGTCTAGTATACAGTATACATCCAATAAATGTGTAATTAAAATTAAATTGAAATGTTCATTTGAAATTGCTGTTTTCTATAGCAATCAGGCCCTATGTCAACAAGGTCTGTCCCATTGGGGGTTGCAAGACCACAGTGACTGTTTACTATACCAAGAACCATAGCAGTTCTTAGGGGAAATACTTTTAACTTTTCTCCATTCAGTGTGATATTTGCTGTGGGTTTGTCATAAATGGTTTTTAGAATTTTGAGGTATGTTCCTTCTATGCTTAGTTTGTGAAGTGTTTTTTATCATGGAAAATCATGGATTTTGTCTAATGCTTTTTCTGTATCTATTGAGATGATGATGTGATCTTTGTTTTTGCTTCTGTTTATGTGGTGAATCACATTTATTGATTCACATATACGTTCGTGTTAGCACTAAATGCTAGGATAGTGAGAAGATGCGGGCCCTCTCTGAGATTTCCATATGGAAATACCTGTACTAATTTAAATTAGTTTTCTTGGTTTGAGCACCATTCCTTTGTCTATCTGTTCCAGGGTTTATGTCGTCAGATCAGCTATGGCTATCAGATTGGTGCAGAAGCAGTGACTGGCTGTGTCGTTTTCAGCAAAGACAGGAGTCAGTAAAGCATTGTATAGTATTAAAGATTAAAGTTAGAGAGGGGAGTGCAGAGCAATGGGAGAGAGGTGGCAGCTGTTGCAAGGAGGTAGCCAATTGGTGACAGGGCTGGATGGGGAAGAGATGAGTTTTAATTTCCACATAGCCCAGAGAGAGTTGTCAATTGTGTGCTGAATACCCAAATGTTCCTCTCTCTCCTTCTCTTTCTCCCTTCACTGTGGCTGGGTTTGCCTCTTTAGGTCACAGTGGGCAGCATCTTTGAAGTGGTCTGGGCAATCTTCAGACCTGGCACATCTTTTGGAATCAGTGTCTTGAGAGCTCTTCGGCTTCTAAGAATATTTAAAGTAACCAAGTAAGTGATGAGAATTTGGACTCTGCCCAATCACCTTTGAGAGTAGAACATTCTCTCTGCCTTGTATTTCCTTCCATTTCCTCTTTTCCCCCTTACCACATGTTTCCCTGCCCTGCCCTGCTTCCCACTCCATTCTTCAGCTCCTCCTCCTCCTAAGATCAAGCCAGAAAATATCTATGATGCCGGATCCTTTGCCACATTCCCTAGGGAGCAACATACTGCTGCCATCCCCACTTCCTACAAGTATACAAATGTAGCTAATTTCATAGAACACAAGGAAGATGCTGGGCTGGACCTGGGGTGGCTGGTATTCCACGTTCACAGCTGTAGTCTTGTCTGGAACTCGTAGGTACTGGGCGTCCCTGCGGAATTTGGTGGTCTCCTTGATGAGCTCCATGAAGTCTATCATCAGTTTACTGTTCCTCCTCTTCCTCTTCATTGTTGTCTTTGCTCTCCTAGGAATGCAGCTGTTTGGAGGCAGGTAAGCACCAAAGAGCCTTCTACCCAAAGAAGGCTCTAAACCTAGTTCTAAGCCTGCAAGGACAAGGGTCATTACCTTGGTCACTATGTAACCCTCTTGTCTGTTTGCATGGCCTGAGTCCACTGCTGAGTACATGTGTGGAACAAATGTCTTCATACTGCATGGCATTCTCATTTCTGGTACCCACTCCTTTGGCACTGTCCCCGGAGTGCACAGCACGGAGCCTTTGAACTGATGATCATCTCAGACCCTATCTAACTACCCACACCCTTCAAAGTGCATAGTTCACAGTAGAAGTCACTCATGCTATCTTTATAAGTTATATGAGATAGGGGAAAAGTAGAGAAAGGGGGGAATGTGGAAGAAAGGAGAAAAGAAATGATGAAAACTATAATCTTGAGAAGGGTAAACTTGGTATGTGAGATTTTCATTCCATTCTTCTCTCTGAATTTCCTTTTCAGGTTTAACTTTAATGATGGGACTCCTTCAGCAAATTTTGATACCTTCCCTGCAGCCATTATGACTGTGTTCCAGGTATGAGGCCAACAGACAGTCCAGACATGCTGTGCGGGGTCCCTTGGACAGTGGTCTCTTAGAGTGTCAGAAGAGTCCTGTTTCTTTCTCCAGATTCTTCCCGGAGTACAGGGCACTCTTATTGAGTAATCATGACCACAGTGATCCTAGGACCTCTGTGCCTCTACTCTCGCAGTAGTTAGTGAGCTCTTTCCTGACCACCTCATTGTCCTTCTCCCTACACCTGTGAGCTTGTGGGAGACACTGAGTCTGAGACATTCAGCCACAAATCCCATTTATGGTTTTCTGAAATCTGGAGGCATCTTCTGACCCATTTAGTGAAGTATCCATTAAATGAAGTCCATTGAGTGAGGTGTCTTTTCCACTCTCCCTCCCCCTCACACACATATACACACACATAAAAAAAACAACTTCTTACATCATGGAGAAAATTCAAAATCAATAGTGTCTTAGAGCTAAAGAAAAACAATATTTAGCCAGAATCTGAGACTACTGAAACTGAACCAGAACCCAAATTTCCTGAAATGTAGCCCACAAGGCTTATTTCAATAATGCTCCGTTCCAGGAACTGTATCTGGGCAATGCTGGGGACGGGCAGGTGATGGGCAGGCAAAGCTGGACGTGAGAGGGACTGTAGTTTGAGAAAAAGAACCATTCTTTTTGATGTTCTTCTTCCATCTTCAATTCCTAAAATTGTCTTCCATAACAAAAGAAAGTTTAGAATCATTTATAGGAATGACTTTTTTTTTCCTTCCTAGCAGGATGGTCAAGCAGGGAGGTAAATGGAAAGGACCCAGGCCCAGAGCTTGCTATTTGCGTGGGCCCCACTTTCTTCACCAGCGCAGGGGTCACCTGTTTGCTTTTGCAGATCCTGACAGGCGAGGACTGGAACGAAGTGATGTACAATGGGATCCGCTCCCAGGGGGGCGTCAGCTCCGGCATGTGGTCAGCCATCTACTTCATCGTGCTCACCTTGTTTGGGAACTGTATCCTTTCTAAATGGTCCAACCATGCTGCCCACCCTTTGGGACCAGCTTGGGAGGAGGAGGTGGTGGAGGCAGTGGCAGCAAAGCCTGGGTATGCATGGGTAGGTAGGGGCAGTGGGCACTGCTTGGTCTACTAAGAGAGAAAAGAACCCTGATCGCACAGAACTTGGACACCAGGTAAGTAAAGAATACAAACATAAACGAGATAGAGTTTATACCAAATCTGCTTTTACACTACTAATAACATATGAGGCTGTTAACCTTGAATGGTTGGAAATACTATGAGCTGGAAAGATAGGAGAAGACAGAGTTCATTGTAGACTGAAATAGCAGAAAGATTATAATGGTAGTGAATTAATTGCATGCTAATGTAGAACAGAACCTGCCATCTAGGAAGATCTTTAATATACTAATATTATGATTAATGCTGCTACTGCTAATTATAGCTAATATTTATTTATTTGTGCTGTATGTGAGACTGTGAACTAAGTGCTTAACAAACACTATTTCATTTAATGTTTACTTTATGAGGCACAGAGAGAAGAAATAACTTGATTAAGTCAAATAACTACTAAATCAAAAAGGGATATTACAAAGCAAGTTTGTCTAGCTCCAGTGCCAATAACCTGGTCACAGGATCTGGATCAGGATGATTTAGTTTGAGTCCCAGCAACTCTGCATACTTGCTGTGTGACCTGGGGAAAGTCACTCAGTCTCTCTGAGCTTCTATTTTCACATCTCCAAAGAGGCTAACAATATCTATCTCCTTTGTCAGTTGCAAATGTTAAATGAGATAACTTACTTGAATATACCTTACAACTACAAATTTCTTTACACTCATTAAATATTTGGGGGCATTGGAATTTGCCTTGAACTGGGATTAATAGAGCAAAGAGTGAGAGCTGTGCGATACAGCTGTATTTTTGCATTTTCTATAGTTTCATAAAGAAGAGGTGTGTTCCTTTACGTTTTCTGCCCTGAAAACTTCTTCTAGGGTTAGAGTAAGCCATAAGTTAAATAATAAAAAACTTATAAAAAGAAAGCTATCAGTGAGCTGCAGAAATGGACTCCCATCCTTTGTCACAATGCCACTATTACAATGGCACCTTGATTTTCCCATTGCTCTGAGTGTAGTCAGAGCTGGACTTTTATGCTAAAACCATTTGTATGTTCCACAACACATAAGCTTCAAGACAGTTGGAAAATTGGGACCTGCAGGGTTAGAGCATAGAAAGGGATTTCCTAATGGATCATGCCTGCTCTATGACGTTCTGTTAAATGAAACAAGGAAACCTTCCAGGGCCCTACCATGAGGAGTGAGAGAAGTGAGTTAGCATCCCATAACTGAGAGCTGCTAAATGACCGGGGGATGTGGCATCTCATTTCTTTTCGTCTTACAGGACAGCACTGCATGATGCTGCTTGGTCTAGGTGGGATTTCATGCCAGCCTCCTGCAAAGGGAAGATGAGCTCCTCCACTGAGCTCCCTACACACGTTATTGTTCAATGGTCTCTTATTTGTTATTGCTGTGGATAGAGGCCACAGTTGTCCAAAGACCTTTTGAGTGTGGAAAAACAAACTCAAAGTGCTTTTTTCCATTCTCTCACTCAACAGCAATCAACACAGAAGACTTCTGTGACCCAATGTGTGGGTTCGTTCCCCACACCAACAAGCAAGCAGTAATTCTGCAGCAGACAACAGCTGGGTGTCCTCTAATTTCATTCTGATGCTGTCTGCCTAGAGATAGCCTCAGATCCCACAGGCTGAGAGCTCAGTCCCCAAGACGTCTTCCCTACTTCTGATGGCAGTCACAGCCCTGGGTTACTCTGCCTGTGCTTCTGACCTACTGGCTATAAATCAGGATCCCCCCACCCCCTTCTCAGATTCAATTAATTTGTACAGTGACTCACAGAACTCATGGAAACACATTTACCAGTTTATTATAAATAATATCACAAAGGACACAGATGAAGAAATGCACAGGCTAAGGCATGGGGGTAGG
The DNA here is from genome assembly GCA_963574655.1 of Perodicticus potto. Classification (NCBI taxonomy): domain Eukaryota; kingdom Metazoa; phylum Chordata; class Mammalia; order Primates; family Lorisidae; genus Perodicticus; species Perodicticus potto. Next base: position 36,523 of record CAUYRH010074458.1, read on the forward strand.
AGCATGGAGCATCCATGCCCTCTCTGGATGCACCACCTTGAAGGACTTCCACGTGTTCAGTTACCTGGAAGCTCTCCAAACCCTGTCCTTTCTGTTCTTATGGAGTGCTTCAATGCACATGCATGATGGATTAAGCCACTTGCTATTGGTGATTACTATAACCCTCAGCCCCTCTCCCCTCCCAAGAGGTTGAAGGGTAGGACCAAACTTTCCAACCCTCTTGTCCTGCTTTTGTCTTTTTCCTATGACCAGTCCTATCCGGAAGCTGCCTAGAGGTGGGGGGACAGACTAGACTGCTAGCCATCAGTCAAGTTATTAGCATACAGAAAGACTCCACTTTGGAGTTTCTAAGGATTTTAGGAATTGTATGCCCAGAAACAGGATTAAAACCAAGTATGTATTTCACAGTGCCCTGGGCCTCCTCACCTCACCTGGCCCCCTCAGTGGTCTGATTTAAGTATCTCTGCATCCTGTGAAAAGGGATGATATGTTGAAGGCAGGAGATGCACCCCATTTCTGCTTCAGAGTTGCACAACTTCTCCGTCTCTCCTCCCACAGCCTCTGCTGACATGACTTTTTGGAATGGTTTCTGCTCTTGCCAGTGTCCAGCAGAAAAGACATGGAGGTTCACGCTCAACATTGCTGAAGACCTTTGCTTTTCTTACTTACATATCCTTAACTCATCACTGCCAGACACTCTGCTGAATGTGTTCTTGGCCATTGCTGTGGACAATTTGGCCAATGCCCAGGAGCTGACCAAGGTGAGCATTGTTTTCTGGGGATCTGATGGTTCTATACTGCCCTTAGGTACCTTCTGGACTTCGGTGGTCTCTCCCAAAATCTGCATTGTCTGACTCAGGCCTGGTAGGAAGGCCTTTTCAGGAAATTTCAGAAAAGTCAGAGAGCCACACCCATGAAGGAAGCCTGGTTCTCTTTCATAGTGTTTGGTGAGCCTCAACTCAGCGTGGGTTTCTCTTAGGATATAGAAGTAATTGATGAATCTCTAAGAACCCACACAGGGATCCTTTCCAGGTTGATCATGGAGAGTTGAGAAAACAGGAGAGCCCTGCTTTAGGCTCCACCTCTTCTACTGTGACCTACGGCTCTACTACCCTAATCTTGTGACTTGAGCCTTCTGAGTTTGGGTGTGAGAGTGGCCAGTAACTTCAAAGCTCCTGAGCTATGGCCTCTGGGATATTCTACTGGCCATGGTCCTTCTGGGGACAGTTCGGTGAAGCCAGATACTACATTTCTCAGAGAGATGTTCCTTTCCTTACTGATGCATCTCCCTGGGGGGAGGAGGCAATACTAATTGCAGAAGGATGGTCTTCAGAGATGGGCAAAACTCTCCTCCCCTACAATGCAAATTTGGTTTGGGACTGAGGCAGTTAGCGTCTGGTGAGGTTTCTGGGACGTCTTCCATGTGTTCCATCATCTATTGGCTACTCTTCCCTACGTCTTTGGGGGTCTTCATCTACATAGTCTAGTAGGAAAAATGCCAGCTTTAGCATCTGAAAAACTGGGTTTGAGTCCCACATCTGCCACTTCCTGGCTGTTTACCTTTAGCCAGACTCCTGATCTCCGTCCACATCAGTTTCCTCGTGTGTGGGATGGGAATGATGTATCTGTCTTGGGTAGCTCTCAGGATTACCGTGGGGTTCAAATGAAATAATGTAGGTGAAAATCATAGCATGCTGGGAAGGTATGTGTATTCTTTTTTTTTTTTTATTAAGTCTAATACATATAGGTCATGAATACATTCATGCATATGTGGGGTACAATGTGCTGACTTTTTTTTTTATACAAAGTATCCAATGTACTCAGTACTTCTATGAAACCTACTTATATTTACTCACACTTTCTTATGAAAGATAGAACACAACTATAGCCGAGGATGAAGGAGAGAAATGGTGTGTGTATTCTTAACAGTGCTAGTCCTTTTACCTGGCCTGGTTTTCCTTGGCGTTATCACGGAGAGGGAACACTTAGAGGCAGGAATGCTGGTGAAGGGATTTGGTCGATGCCTGAGCATGCTGCGTGGGGCCGCTTCACTGTGCAGGGAAGACACCAGGCTGAGCTGCTCAGCTCCAGCTACTTGCCTAGAAGGACCCTATTTCATAACATCCAGACACTGTAGGACACCTGAGAAGTCTCAGCTCCTGTGCTGACCTCCATAGCCACAGCCAGCTCCAGTAAGGGCCAGGGGCTAGGGCAGATGTGTGCTGGCTGTCCTGAGCAGTCTGTAGGAACAGGGTGCTGGAACCATGAGGCTGCTGCTCCCAAGTGGCCTGGCCTCTGGCTGTCAGAAGTCTCTGAGCCGCCTAACCTCATGCTACCTTGTTGAACTTCTCCCTCTGCCTTCCTCACTCACCTGGTCTTTAGAACTCCTACCAGGAGAGTCAAGGGAAGCTACTGTCATTTATAGAGGTCCCCAGTAAAGCCATATCTGCTTTGTGTCTAGGATGAACAAGAGGAAGAAGAGGCCTTCAACCAGAAACATGCACTGCAGAAGGCCAAGGAGGTCAGCCCGATGTCCGCACCCAACATGCCTTCTATCGAGTGAGTCAACTGCCCTCTTCACGACCCCTGGGCTTCTGTGCTGACAGCCAGTCCAGCAGCTCACAGAACTGTTGACTCGAGGAGTATGCCTGCTCCATGCCAGGATCTGTGTCTGAGAATCTAGCAGTGAGCAAGACAGTCTCTGTTCTCACAGAGCTTTTATTTCAGTGTGTGTGATAGATGAGAAACAGGGAAATAGTTACAGATTTACAGGTGCTATATAGTAAGATGGAACAGGGCCACAGGCAGAGAGGGACAGGAGTTGGGGGGAATACCTTGGGGTGATCCAGGAGGGATTCTTCAGAGAGGTGATGTTTAAGTGGAGACCTGAATGAGTGGAAGACAGTCATGTAACACTTGGAAGGAAATCTGCACCCCATGAAAGCCCGGTGTGGTGGGTGTGTAGCACGTAAGGGGAATGGAGGGAGACAAAGCCAGCGAGGTGAGCAGGAGCCAACTCAGTGATCCTTAAGGCCAGTTTGAGGATTTTAACTTTTATTCTAATTGGAATCATGGGAGGATCTAAAGTGGAAAGATGGATATGACATGGTTTATACTTAGAAGTCACTCTGTTCTAATGAAGAATAGCTGATAGGGGCTAAGAATGGAGGCGGGAGGCAGAGAGTTGGCTCTGAAAGTAAAGTGGGTGAGAGATGACAGTAGCTTAGCCTAGGGTGGTGGCAGTGGAGGAGGTGAGAAGTAATTTCATTCTGCCCCTGTATGGGAAGGAGAGCCAGAGACTGAGCTAACGGATGTGATAGGGTTAAGGATGGAACAATAACAACAACAAAAAACAAGAAAACCAGTCCCAGATTTTAAGATTTTGAGCCCTAAGCCCCCAGGTAGAGGGTGGTGGTACGTGTATATACGGAATCCCTGGAGAAGGGGGCAAGTCCAGAGTTCATGTTGGCCTCATTAAATTTGAGATGCTTCTAAGGTATGCAAGTGTTGAATAGACCATTGGTTACATGAGTCTGGAGCTAAAAAGAGAGGTCAGGATTAACATAAAGATTTGAGGAAGTCATTTGCATGTAGATATCATTTAAGCTGTCCATGTGGGTGGGATGACCCAGGGACAGCAGGAATGGAGAATGGAGGAGCCAGGGACAGAGGCTGAGAGTGCCCCTCTGCCTGAGGGTCTGGCAGATGAGATGCGGGCAAAGGAGATCAAGGGGGTGTGACTGGGAGGCAGGAGAAAGGACAGGGAAGCATGGTGGTCTGGAAAACTGCAGGAAGGAAGCATGGATGCTGGTACTGCATACTATTCAAAGATCACCCATGATGAAGATGGGAAAGGGACCACTGGATTTGGTGAAACAAAGGCTGGGAGCAGAATCCAGTTGAAGTGGGTTGGGAAGAGGAAGGAAGCTGACGGAGGAAAGCAGCGGGGACGCCCTCTGTCAGAGATCTGGCCTGGACCTGTGATTGATGGGAGAACTCAGGCAGTTGGCAGGGGGCCCTGCACGGGCCTCGTCTCTACATGGTGAGTGAGGAGGTGTTTGTGAAGAGGCTAAGAAGGTACCGTAGAACTATGATTCCTGGGGTACCTATGAAAGAGGGTCTGTAACCTCTGGGAGATAGAACTCCATCCTGACCCTAAACCCTGTTCTTACTGTTTGAGGCTGGTTAGGAAGGAGCCCTTGGTTGCTCCAGATTGGCCTCTGCCTCATCTCGTAGGGCACACTGGGGCTATGTTGGGATTCTTTCCCACATGGCCACCATTTTGCCTTCCCCTTTCAAAACTTTGAAGGCCTGGCCTCTGAACCCCTCTTCTGTGAGTGAGATTAAAAAAAAAAAAAACTCCCAGCTCTGCACCATTAAAGATTAATAGAGAAATGCAAAGCACTCCTTCCTCTCCAGAATATTCTTTGGGTCTTGAATAGTTTCTACCCCATCTTCCCTGAACTCATGAATTTGGTTTAAAAACACATTCACACAGGTATCCAAAAATGTGGATGGGTAGGACTGGCTGTCACTTAGGAGTGGGTGGTTCTATTTACTGAGATGAGGAAGCCTGGGGGAGAAGCGGGTTTGGAGAGATGTGAGTTGGGACGATACTTGGCCCATAGTAGAAGCTCTCTATTTATGGAATGAAAAAAATGAATGAAATGTGGGTAGACACAGGGCCGTGGGAACCCAGCAGTGTGCGCCAGGGCACAGTGAGGTGGAAGAAGGTGCTGCAGACATCCAAGATGAGCAGAGATCCCGGCTTCGGTTGCTGTACATGTACGGTGGGGTGGATGCTACTGGCATGAGTGACCTCAGGGTCTGTGTGTGCTCTATTCAGGTGTGTGCATCCTGCTCAGGTGTGTGTCCTGTTTCAGGTGTGTGCCCTGCTTAGGTGTGTGCCCTGCTAAGATGTGTGCACCCTGCTCAGGTGTGTGTACCCTGCTCAGGTGTGTGCCCTAAGATGTGTGCACCCTGCTCAGGTGTGTGCCACTCAGGTATATGCTGTACTCGGGTGTGTTCCCTGTTTAGGTGTGTGCCTTGCTCAAGTGTGTGTGCCCTGCTCAGGTGTGTGCCTGCTCAGATGTGTACCCTGGTCAGGTGTGTGCTCTGCTCAGGTGTGGGCCTGCTCAGGTGTGTGCCTGCTCAGATGTGTTCCCTGGTCAGGTGTGTGCCCTGCTCAGGTGTGGGCCTGCTCAGGAGTGTTCCCTGCTTAGGTGTGTGCCTTGCTCAAGTGTGTGTGTCCTGCACAGGTGTATGCTCCCTGCTCAGGTGTGTACCTTGTTCAAGTGTGTGTGCCCTGCTCAGATGTGTGCTCCCTGCTCAGGTGTGTGCGCCCTGCTTTGGGTGTGCTCCCTGCTCAGATGTGTGCTCCTTACAGGTAAGCCCATGGATTTATGGACTAAATGCAAACATGGTTGTCCCTGGAGAAACACAGAAGGAGCATAGTGCCGGAGCGCTAGTCATAGTGCCGTCACTAATGTGCTCCGTGACCTCAGAGAGAGAAGGCCTTAGGATCTCAGAACCTGTTTCTCTATCTTTGAAATGGAAGAATGCCCCCTGCCCTTCCTATCCCATGAGGCTATTTGCGGGGTGTACACGAGGTCACATTCACAGGAGATGGAGATACGCAGTTACGACCTTGTGTGATCTTAAGAATGAACGTAAACGTGGATCCTCGCATGTGTGAGTAGAGAGGTGGAGCGGACCTTCAAGTGTGTGCCCAGTTTGTGTTACAGGTGGTCTCTCTTTCGCCTGTGAGTGAGCGTGTGAGAGAGAATCTTCCCGTACACTTACACTCTGACACACACTCTTCTGGAGGGCTGCTTTTGAATATTTGAGAATTTGCAAATAGATGGTATGATGCGCTTTTTCCTAGCGGATGTGCACGCTGCCTGTCTAGAGTGTGTGCTTCTATTTCTATACGCTCCCCATGCTTCTCCGCACTCCCGCCCCCACCTGCGCCTCGTTGCATTGCAGGCTGCCGCTGCCGAGGGATGTATTCAGTTGAGGAGCTCACGGGCTTCTCCACGGTGATGTCTGCACCAGTGGGTGCTTCTGGGAAGCCACACACACATGCCCTGTGGCCCTTCCAGACACCCAGAGGGAGGCTCAGACCAGCTGCCTCTGCTCCCTTCACTCCCCCCCATACCAGACTGCTCTGCAGACATCTGAGCTGTGGCAGCTGAGCAGTATTAGTGGACCTAGCATGTTCCCCCTCAGAAGGCGCCCATTTTATCAGGGAAGGAGCAGCGTTCACCAACTTCCCAGCTCAAAGTAGGGCCCACTGGGCTGGACTGGGTCTGTCAGTGCAGTGAGTGGGACCAGGTCACTCCGAGGGCATCCCAGATGTGTGGTCCTCTGCCTGAGCGCCTGCCCTGTGTGGACAGGCTCATTTTACCAGGTACCCTGTCTGCTTCAACAGATGCTACCCTGTCACTCTGACCTAGTGCTTGGAAGGACATAGTGTGTGTATAGAATAGATTTTTCTCTGTATGAGACTAAGAAGGTCAATACTGTGCCTTACCCACCTGAACAGACTGAACCCCCGAGGCCTCTGGATAGGGCCACTGCATGGCATAAACTCAGGGGGCACCGCTCACATCCTGGAGCACACAGGTGGTGGCCTGCAGGATGGTGGCACTGCCTACAGCCATGGGCTGCTTTGCGGCCTCAACAGTATGCATGGTGGAGCCTTGGTCCCCTGCACGTTGGGTGAAACTGAGTCAAGATCTGCTATGGGAGGGGTGAGCCAGGAGTCCCATCCATGTGAATGTGCTGTGCTATCCTGGAAATGACTCGGGAGGGGGAAGTATACTCATCAGAGTGTACAGGCTTTCTCTTAGTAAAGTATCACAAGAATGAAAAAGCAAGAATCCGATGTACTCAATCCTAATATGAAGCCAGTAGATGACTGATACACACCCACACAAAGGAAAAACGCAATTCAATCCAGAGGAGGGGGGAAGAGGGAGGGGGCACAGGGGAGGCGGGAGTGCTCCCCCCTAATGAGCACAGCGCAAGTGTACATGGCACCCCTCCTGGGTGCTGGACACAACTACAACAGGGACTATATCTAACAAATGCAAACATTGTAACCTAATCGTTTGTACCCTCATATTAATTTGAAATTTAAAAAAAATGTTTACAGCATTTCTAAAATGTGTCTTTGGAGGGTATGTAGGTGACAGTGTGAGTGCCTGCAGGGCATGACGTCTGAGCATCTGAGGCTGAGCGGTATGGACTGGCACGGCCCTGTGTCTCCGCATGTGTGCTTCACAAACCAGATCCATGTATTTGCACATGGCCAGGAGCCCGCAGTCACACTGTTGGACAGTTGCAGGACGGGAATGGCCGGAGGGCGAGCAGGCACACGGAGAACCAGTGGACATGCAGGGGACTTTCTCTGCTGGTGGCTGTGGGGCGTTAAGTTCCTAGAGGCTGGGGTGAACTGAACCTGTTCGTTTTTCTTTCCCAGAAGAGACAGAAGGAGAAGACACCACATGTCGATGTGGGAGCCACGCAGCAGCCACCTGTATGTGTGTACCGGTTTGCGTGTTTGTGAGTGGTTACGTGTGGCGCGGGGACAGTGTGTCTCGGTCCTTGCTCTGGACAAAGTGGCACTGGGTGTGCATGTCCGTGTGTGCCGTGGCGTGCGTGTGTGTTCCGTGCACACGGTCTGTGGGTCTGCTCCTCGGCACTTTCCCACGTGTGCTTCTGTCAGTGTGTGTCTACAGTACATGACCCCGTGTGGCGTTCACTCGTCTGTTGGGCACGAGTAGGTATCTGTCGGTGTTGGTGATTAGTGTTGGGGGGGCGTACCGTGCACAGCTCTGCGCGCAGCTGTGCGTGGGCCTCGTGAGGGTGCGTGTGGGCACATGTGTGTCCCCTGAGTGTGTAGGTGTGCGCCCAGCAGGTGACTTCCCTCCACCCAGGGAGCCCACTCCTGTGTGTGCCTCATGTCCCTGTGCTCCTGCCGCCACGTCAGTGCTCACCGAGACCCCCACCGTGGGTTTAAGTATGAGGACACGGGGGTCTCTGCATGTACATCTGTGGTTCCCATTAGCTACTGCGGCAGAGCCCCACAGCTGAGACTTGGTAACAAGTCTGCTTGCCACCGTTGTCACCTTTGCTGGTACCAAAGCAGCCTTGTTACTCCAGGCTGTGATGTGAGAAGGAAAGGGGAGGAAGGGGAGAGGGGAGGGAAGGTCTCTGCCTTCCAATCAAGGGCACCGAGTATGCACAGGCTGATGCCAGGAAAGCGAGGCGAGCAGGAGTGAAGGCGTGGCAGGCCTCTGTGCTTGGAGCTCGGTCCTGGGCAGATCCTTGCCCCAGCCCTCAGCTGCTGCAAAGCCCCCGGCTGCAGGCACAGCGGACGACCCACTCACGCGGGGCCCCCCCGTTCCGCGCATCTTTCTGTGCTTCCTGTCTGCAGGTCCTGGGCGCTCCCATTTGCTCCCCCACCTTGTGTCCCACCCTCTCCACGCCCCAGTGGCTGCCCTCCCCGCCCGCAGCTGGAGGGTCTGACCGCAGCCCTCGCCTCTCCCCTTTGCCAGGCGGGAGCGGAGGCGCCGGCACCACATGTCGGTGTGGGAGCAGCGCACCAGCCAGCTGAGGAGGCACATGCAGATGTCCAGCCAGGAGGCCCTCAATAAGGAGGAGGCCCCGCCGATGAACCCCCTGAACCCCCTCAACCCACTGAGCCCTCTCAACCCGCTCAACGCTCACCCCAGCCTTTACCGGAGACCCAGGGCCATCGAGGGCCTGGCCCTCGGCTTGGGCCTGGAGAAGTGTGAGGAGGAACACATCAGCCGCGGGGGGTCCCTCAAGGGGGACGGAGGGGACCTGTCTAGCACCCTGGACAACCAGAGGAGCCCCTTGTCCCTGGGCAGACGGGAGCCTCCGTGGCTGGCCAGGCCCTGTCATGGGAACTGTGACCCAACCCAGCAGGAGGCTGGGGGAGGAGAGGCCACCGTCACCTTCGAGGACCGGGCCAGGCACAGGCAGAGTCAGCGGCGCAGCCGGCACCGCCGAGTCCGGACGGAAGGCAAGGAGTCTGCCTCGGCTTCCCGGAGTAGGTCTGTCAGCCAGGAGCGGAGTCTGGATGAAGCTGGGCCTGCTGATGGGGAGAAGGACCACGAGCCCAGGGGTAGCCACGGGGGCAAGGAGCCACCAATCCAAGAAGAGCGAGCTCAGGATTTGAGGAGGTAACTGAGTCACAGGAGTGCCCTGGACACACATAGCGCAGGCTGGTGTTAGGAATTCTTCAGTGTAAGACTGTCCTAGTTTTAGTTTCCCCTTGTAGGAAGTGGAGGTGGTGCTGATGGCCCCTTTATAAGGCAGGAGTAGATGTAACAGGCAATAGGATAAGTCCCCCTGAAAATTAGGCTCTGTCCTTCCAGGTCATCTCCTGTTGGAAGTGGGTTTTGGGTAGATAGCCAGAAACATAGCAGCAGACGTGGCCCCAGGTCTCGTCTTCTGTCTGCCTGGCAGGGTGGGGTGGAGGGCAGTGGAGGCCACCTGCTCTCAAACAGGCCACTTGAGCTGCCCCATCTGCCCTCCTTGCCAGGCACATCAGCCACTTGGCCAGGGCTTCTCAGCAACCCCACCCCCACCATCTCCTCATAGGACTAACAGCCTGATGGTGACCAGAGGCTCTGGGCTGGCAGGAGCCCTTGAGGAGGCTGACACACACCCACGGCTGCCGCACCCCGAGCTGGACATGAGGAAGGGCACAGCACTGACAGAGGAGCCGGAAGGCAGCAGCGAGCAAGCCCTGCTGGGGGACGTGCAACTGGACATGGGCCGGGCCGTCAGCCAGAGCGAGCCTGACCTCTCCTGCATCACGGCTGGCAAGGACAAGGCCACCACCGAGAGCACCAGCGTCGCTGTCTCCATCCCTGACGTGGGCCCCTTGGTGGACTCGACAGTGGTGCATAGTGAGAGCTCATCCTGGTCCCCTCCATCCTCCCCTGTACTGCTGGGGTTGGGGACAGCAGCCTCTGGTCATTCTGACAGGCTTGCTCAGAAAGCTTCCCCTGCCAGAAGTAAATCATTCTTCAGCAGGTAGAAGTTGGTAGGAATTGTCTCCCAGTGTGCAGGGCAAAAAAATAAGTAAGAGTGTCCCTAGTATTAAATTTTGCCCTTCAAATTTCCTGAAGCTTTTGGTCCCTGTGACCACCCTAGAGTTTTCAGAGTGATCGTATGTGATTTTGCACCCAGTTATATAGTTAATGAACAGATTCAGTGTACGCATATTTAATGGCATTCCCTGTTCTCGCCAAGGAGCTCTGCTGCCAGGCAGGGTGGGGAGCCCTGTGGATGGTATCAGGACGGCGCTTTCTGGCCCTGGCTCTGCTCAGTGAGTGGCCTCAGAAAAAAACCTCTGCGTCTCTCGAGGCCTCTGTTTGTCATCTGTAAAGTGAGACAGTTGAACTACGTGACCTCCGAGGCCTTTCCCTGTACTAACATTTTATGATTCTATTACTCTTATCAACCCTTTTCTCCTAGGAGCTTTTAGTCTCAAGTTCTTTGTTCTCTCCTTCACGGTTCACTCAGGCAGCAGATGTGAGCTAGGAAACCGTAAAGGGAAGCACAACGAAAAAGGGCACTTAATCTACTATCCCATCCCTGCCCTGCCCCTCTCCCAGTCCCTGCATTAACCCCACCTGCTGCCCCACGATCTCCGAATTGTGACCACCCCTGCTGTCTTCCTCCTCCTCTGTCCATCTTTTTCTTTTCCCATGGCAATCCTCTCCTCTCCTCTCCCTGTTTTCCTTTCTTCCACTGCTCCGTCTCCCTCCCCGTCCCTTCACATTCTCTACCCTCAGAATGCCCACACTGCTTTAAAAAGTGAAACCTCCCATGTCCAGAGTCCCAGACTCACAGCCTATCTTGGTATCTGTTTGCTTTTGTGCTCTAATCAATAAGAAGTGTTTTGGACCTTCTTTGATGAGAAACAACATTAAGAACAACGTTGCTCTTCCCTCCACTCCCATTTCAGGGCTACTCAGGGCCTTGGGTGAGGTAGGAGCATGTTACGGAAGGCTTTGGGATACTGTCTATGACTGACCTTTTAGAAGGCCTTCCTTTGGGCCAGGACCACAGAGGTCCACAGCTGGCACAGAGGTCCTGGGTGGGGCCATCACTGAGCAGTCAGCTGACTGAGTCCCTTTCCCCACTCAGATAACCTCAGGCTCTTGCCAACTTAACCCACACTGTGATTTGAGTATAGAAACAGAGCAGCAGCAGCAGCCTCAGAGCTCCACACGACCTCTTCCTTCATCCTTCCCCTCCTGGAATGCAGTCATGGAGCCATACTCACATGAATATTGCATGCTCATTTCTCCATTAATCATGGCTAGAAAAAGCACAGGCAGAAAGGCAGCTGCAAACAGAATGATAGTTTCCTGAAATCTTCCACTGCAGGGAGTTCATTGAAACGATGTAGGATTTTGATTTGGGAACCCACACTAGCTATCTGGCCTTAGGAAAATTTCCGAAATTTCCTGCAATTCAATTTTCCCATCTGTACAATGGGAATTATAACACACGCTTCTCAGGGTACACTGATGTGAAAATTCTATAAGTCAATGTATGCAAAGAATCTAGTGTTCAGATGTAGAATCTAAACTTCACAAACTTTACAACAGAAACACCTTTCTATGTACCAGATCATAAAAGTTCAACTGTAAAAGGAGACACAAGATCATTATAGTTTATATGACATAACAGGCTATTCCTCAAAAAATTTGAGTGAGGGAGAGGGTAAGGAGAGAAGAAGAGCACGTACCCCAACGCCTGTAGGATGTTCCCCGGGCCCTTCTTTATCTTCTCTGTGCATCCCCAGCTGGGCGCCAAGGGGCCATTCCTGCATGTAGCAAAGTTTCTGAAGATCCCATGGTCCTCTTGCAGTCAGCAATAAGACTGATGGAGAAGCCAGTCCCTTGAAGGAGGCAGAAATCAAAGAGGATGAGGAGGAGGTGGAGAAGAAGAAGCAGAAGAAGGAGAAGCGTGAGACAGGCAAAGCCATGGTGCCCCACAGCTCCATGTTCATCTTCAGCACCACCAACCCGTAAGACACCCCTGCACTGCCCTCCCCAGGGGAGGGCCTGGGGACACAACCAGGGCTGTGTCCTAGGGCAGGGTGATGGGGAGAAGAAGGGCCTCTAGTCACCTTCCTGAGCCTTCCTTGTTCAATGTGGCCAGACATCGAGCATCTGGGCACCCACTGAGTTGGGTCACTAAGCTAAACAGCCTCTGAACTCTGTGCCCATAGTCTCAAGAGTAGCTCAAGGCAGGATAGCATGAGAAATGTCATGAGATAAGGACCTTTGACCTACTCTGTGTTCAGTAGGTGGCAAGGAGGGAGGAAGGGACACACTTGAGAATGTGTCACCAAATATTCCAAGACGTAAGGTGAGCCTAGAATGACCAGCTCATCCACTGGAATCTAAGAGTTTAGGTCTCATTGGCCTACAGGTGGATATTTGAAATGAGCATGCTTCTCAGAGTAGAGGTAGGGGCATGAAGTAGTGGGGAGGGGAGAGAAAAGTCTGGAGGGTTCTGGTGAGGAAGGAGGGAATTTGGAAAGACAAGCTGCCTTGAGTGCTGGCTACGAGTGAGGTGTACAGGTACACCAGCCTCTGACAGTAGGTCACATGGGTGTGTTCAGGAGGTCTGAGAAGGGAGAAGCCAGGCCTGGGGTTAAGGTACAATAGGTCATCTGTGGTTAGAGTGGAGAATGTAGAAGATAGTTTGATTAGAATAACCTGGGACTCATGAAAACCTGGGACTGCTTTAGTCAGGAATCTTAGAATCAAGGGCTATTTTTATTTTTCTTAGTTATTCATAATTTCCGGGTATGTCCCAGTTTCCTTACAGTAGGAGAGTAGACCCCGAGCTATGGTGGAGGGCACCTTGTAGCTGCCGGGGTTTGTTGCCTGCTGCTGACTGCAGCCCGTGGCTCAGACGTGCTTGTGGATAATACATCTTGGCTTGCGTGCTGCAGCCTCTAACCAATCTGATTACCTCCCTCCACTGGGGCTTTAAATCAAGGGTGGTGCCCGAGAAATTAAATTGCTCTCTCTGGCAGCTTCCTTTGGCGAAGGAGGACCTGGCTGTCTGGAAGAGGCTTGTGCCTATGGGGGTGGAGGGGGGAGTAGGAGGGATGGGCTTGGGAGGGGAGCGGTCAGCTCAGCAGGGCTCCCCCCACCCCCACAGGATCCGCAGGGCCTGCCACTACATCGTGAACCTGCGCTACTTTGAGATGTGCATCCTCCTGGTGATCGCGGCCAGCAGCATCGCCCTGGCGGCAGAGGACCCCGTCCTGACCAACTCGGAGCGCAACAGGGTGGGTGCCCAGGGGCCACTTGCCAACCTCTACGGTGCCCTGCCACCTGTCCCATCCCAGCCCCTCTCCAGCCGCAGCACTAGAGGTGAACCGAGTTGGTAGGAAGTGTACTGGGGAATGAGGAAAGACTGAGGAAGGATCTCTTGCTCTTCCTTAGAGTGAAGTGTGAGCCATTCCCAGATCAGCCCTTCCCCCTGCACTGCACGGCCACCCATGTGCTACACCAGGGGCTGGACACCAGATCCAGCCGGGCCCTGACAGACATCTGCAGCCACTGTGGGCTCGCACGTGGGCTGGCACTCAACCTAGGGTCATGAATGATGTATGTGGAGTGTGATAGCAACATCTGTTGGGCTCCCCAAGTGTATGGCAGAAGATAGGAGGAAGGAGAGCGATTTCCAGGTCCTGACCAGCACTGGAGGGAGGGGTTTGTGGGGACAGTTCAGACTCAAGAGTTTGAGTTCTGGCCAAAGATGAAGAACAGCCAAGGATTGGCTCCAATGGGATCCAGGGTCCCTGTCCCCCTTACATCAGTCCAAGCCTCGGTTCTGAGGCAGAGGTTGGGGGATCAGGGTGGGCCGGCAGGAGTGTGGCCCTGGTGGCCACACATGGTCCTCTTTCTCCCCACTGTATGTCCTACAGGTCCTGAGGTATTTTGACTACGTTTTCACTGGTGTGTTCACCTTTGAGATGGTCATAAAGGTAAAGCCTCTGAAGAAAACCTGGGTTCCAGGGTTGGGATGGGTCACCTGTCTGCTCCCCTAGGATAGGGCCCTTCCCACCCTGCCACCAACTAGCCATTTACAGACCTCCACAGAGCCTCTGCCACTCCTATCTGGCCTCAGAACCCTGAGCAAATAATTCTATCTTGCAAGACATGACTGCCAGTGTGTGTGTAATGTGGCCGGAGCAGTGGGCATGCAGGCAGGTGTGGGGACTGCCCCCCGCCAGTGCATCTCAGCTGAACCTGGGTGTGCCAAGGCCACCACCCTAACACTCTATAAGGCTGTCTTGTCCCTAGTCTTACCCTTCGGGGATTTTACCCATCATGCCTATGTAGCAGTGCCTGGTGCTCTGAGGCCCCAGGGAAAGGAGAGATATGGCAGGGCTCTGGATGACCAGGGAGTCTAGCAGACCCTGCGTGGCTAGAAGAGGAGTCTCAGACCTCAGTTCCATGGATAATAGCCTGTTGGACGCCCCTCTCACTCCTTGGCTCCCAGCGTAGAGTTGATCGTAGACATGGTGGCAGTGGAGCCATGGCCCCGTGAACCAGAGTTCAGGGCAAGTGCCACTCACCTGTGCTGTCACATGCTTCTTCTGCAGATGATCGACCAGGGCTTGATTCTGCAGGACGGGTCCTACTTCCGAGACCTGTGGAACATCCTGGACTTTGTGGTGGTGGTTGGCGCATTGGTGGCCTTTGCTCTGGCGTGAGTGGCTCTTTTCTTGCTTGGTTCCCTTCCCTCCGCTCTTCCTGGAGACTGGCTGGTTTGAGGCCTTCTCCAGAGGGGAGGGGAGACACACAGAGAGTGTTGCCCGAGTGCTGCCCGGTTGTCTGCTGCAGAGCTCCGGACAGCCTTGCGGCTCTAGCTCCTATGCCCCAAGAGGCAGGAACAGGGAGGATGAGGAGGGCAAAGTCCAGGCCCCAGGCTCCTTTCTTGGTGATAAGTGAGCTTCGACACAGGCTGTGTGGGCAGTGCCTCCATGCGCCCAGGGGTGGACCCAGGGACATTGATTTCTATGCCTGTTCACTTCTATGTCTGTCAGTTAAGGAAGCAGATTGAAAGGAAAAGGGATGCAGAGGGTAGAGCAGAGTTGGGGATCACAGGGTTAGCCATGGGGGGCTTTTCTGCCCACAAGCAGTGGTAAACAAGAGCTTCTGCACATATTAATATGTTTAATCTCCAAAAGGAAGAACTTTGCAAACCTTCTTTGGTAACACACTTAGGAAAACAGTCTTAAACCATTCAGCCAACTAAATCATATTCATTACATTTGGGTTTTTTTGAATTCACACACTGATCCAGCTGTAGCAGGTTTTCAGTCACCTTCTAACACTTCCTGTGGAATCCAGACAAGTGAAGCACTCTTCTAGCCCTTCAGGGTATAGCTGGGAAATAGAGATGCTTGTTCCTAACCAGATGTGTTCAGTGCCCCGGTGGGATGAATGACGGCCTTGGGGCTCTCTCTGCACCATGCTCCATCCTGAGCGACCTGACCCTCTTCCAGGTGGCTGATAGTATTCCCTGAGACACCCCTGTGCCTCTCTGAATACAGGTGGGGACTGTGCCAGCTAAGGAAGGCTAGAGGCACCAGGCAGTAGGAAAGCCTTTGGGAGTTGCTGTCACTGATGGCAGCTGCAAAACGAACAAAATACCTCCACAGGTTTGCCTGTCCCAGTGGTTAAGAAGGGATCCTGCATCCCACCTTGTCCCCAAGCACCATGTGCTTCCCTCACCCATCCTTCCTGGCGGAAGAGGTGGGTGAGACTTAAGAAGACATGTTCCTCAAGTGGCCTAGGGCAGGGAGCCTCTGTCTGTAGAAGAGGTGAAAAGAGAGCCCCAAAGGAGAGCGGGGCTGCATGTGGTATGTGACCCTGAGATGGGCTGGCAAGTGAGGTAACTCCAGGGTCCCTTGGCCCTGTGTGCAATAGTGTGGTCACCCATTCCAGTCATATGGAATCACTTTTGCCCCTCACGAAAAGAAAGCTTCCTGTTGGAGCTAGTTGGATTGTTCTGGGGAAATTTCACAAAAGCTCGGTATTTTCTCATCAGAGCCCTGTACAGATTCTCACAGCAAGATGAAAATAAAGGCAACTCTGGCTCTCCCAAGGAGACCTCCGGCTCCTCTTCTTCTTGGAAAGACGCATTAAAGTCTGCCTTTGTCCTTAGGAGAACCACCTTTTTAATTAGAGATAAATATTATCTAGGTTTTTAAAAGGTCAAGTTCCCTTCTCATCTTATCAGTTTCATTTGCATACATTATTCACTATATTATTATTCTTATTTTGATCTTACCAAAATAATTTGTCTCTCTTTGAAGGATAAAGGCCAAGGAGAGAGAAGCATCTAGGAAAACACCTACGTGTCTCTAGGAAGAACAGATCGCATTGGGGTGACAAGGCAGAGAGGCCAGAAAGGCAGGGTTGGTGGAGTCAGCCAGGCCCTCATTTAAGTCTCAGCCCCTCCGTGTTCCAGCGCTGTGTTCTCAAACCACACAGTAATACATTAACCTTTCTAATTCCGGTTTCTTGCCTCTAAAATGGAGATAAAATAATGTACTTAAAGTGCATAGCACAGAGCCTGACAAAATGTGAGTGATCGATGAATATTAATTCCCTTCCTTTTCTTTCCATTCTCCATCACATCATGAAGTCCAAATATAGGAGCACAGTGTGTACTGATGTACAGTGCATGCAAAGTGTTGGAAATGTGTGTAGCTGGTCCAAGAGCTCATTGAACCACACCCCACACACACACCTGTGCCTGTGTACCTGGTAACCAGGCCTATGTGTTGGTGCCAGTAAGGGGAAGAGGTGCATCTTATTTTATGCTAGTTTATGCTGCATTCTTTTAGTTCCTTAGAGGTAAGATCTCACTGTATTGCCCAGGTTGATCTCCTGGCGTCAAAAGATCCTGCCACCTCATCCTCCCAGGTAGCTAGGACTGCAGATATGTGCCAGCATGGCCAGTGTAGGAGAGCTGCCTTCTAGAAGAAGCCTCTGCCTGCCCCATGTCCACAGTCTAGCTGTCTCTCCCCAGATCCAGAGCAGTGATGACATGCTGTAGGTTGTCATTTGTCTTGTTCTTTCTTTGTGCCCTTTGAAACATGGCGGTGGTGGCTTTGGTGCTGGTGTCAGGGGAAGCCTTACAGCCCTGGAGCTGAAGCCTTTCTGTTGGTCCTCAGACCAGGTACAGTGCAGGGGACACCAGGAGCCCCTTGTTCTGGGGTCTGTGCTTATGTGATGGATTGAGGGTTCTGATCCATCACTTGCTTTCAGTGATGGCATCTCTTGGACTCTTCATTTCTCTCTGAAATGTAGATGGCCCTTGCCTGCCCTCTTCCATCCATTCTCTCTTTTGTCATCATTCCTCCAAGCTTACCATGTTCATTCCTGCTTTCCTTTCTCTGCTCATGGAATAGACCCCCACTCTCGCCTCCTCTGGCCACCGTCACATTCGTGGAGGTCCAGGTAACGCTTCCTCTCACTCCTGTGCTGTGCTTCCTAACTCTGCTCTGCCCCTCTCCTCATGAGTGGCTCCAGAGAATTCAGCTCTCCCATTGCTTTGATAAGGTTAGCCAGAGCCCCACCTGCCAGCAGAGAGAGGGTCTGGCCTGGGGCAGAGGGTGGAGTGAAGTCCCTGAGCCTGTGCCCTTCCTGGCCAGGGGGCTCAGGTCAGCAGGAAGCCGAATGTGAGTTTGTCTGCAGGCTTGTTAAGTGTCTCTCTCCTCAAGGTTACAGCTTTCATTGTCATGTATGTATAATCCCATGTATTTGCCCCTGTGAATGTCCACCATTCAGATAACCTTACCCGGTCCCAGTCTCTTTCTGTCCTTGAAATTGAACCTCGCCTTAGTCAGGAGGCTTCTGCAAAGGCTATTGTTTAATCAACTTGAGCTAGGGATGGTGGTTGCCATGGTAGCATCTTTATGTGGCTCCTCAGAAACCAGAGGTGACTTGGCATTCCTTCCACCACTGCCAGCCAGAGCCATCTCAGCACTCAGTCCAACTCCCAAGAGCAGTGCCTTTACCCAGGGGGAGGGGATGACCTCTAGCTGAATTCTCAAAGAAAGCTGCATTGTCCCCAAGTCCTTCTCCTGCAGAGGTCTGCGCCTGCCATCATGTATGTTTTCTATAAGCATATATGTTGTTTATGTAGTGACTGGAGAGAAATCTGTTCTCCACAGCTACATACATCAAGTAAAGCAATCCTTTATAATGTAAACCTGGCAAATTCTATTTGGGAACAATATTGACTTTGAGGAGGAAGGGGGTTTATTTTATATGTGTGGGCATAACCATTGGGTAAGAAAATAAATGGAAAGATACCCATATTGCAACTTTTCTGTTCTTTCGCATCCACTTTTACATTATAAAGCATTTATAAGAACACTCGTCTCCTTCCTAAAACCTAGCCTCTCTGTAGGGAGGTGGGCAGAGTTTTGGCAAAGGTTGAGTTCAGCACTCCCTTATTCCGTCACCCTACAACACCCCACTTTCCGGGCTACGTGGAGACGCAGAGTGTTTGCCAACTATAAATGTCCCCAGGTGTGCCTTTTCTACTTTGAGGTTTCAAGAAAAGTCTGGTGAGTGGCTGAATCTATGAAACCTTTCTCTTGTATATTTTTCTTTCTGATGAAAGGGCATTCTTCTGTATGATAATTATTTTCTACTAAAGGACCTGAACCTGCTTTTCCCGATTTCCTCACACCCTGTTGCCATCTCTTCTGCTTCCCCGCCTCCCTGTAGGAAGCTAGAGATAGATGGTTACAGCCTTGGCATTTCTGGGGATCTGCACAGCAGGCACATTCCCTCACTTCCAGGTGCCCCCAGAGTCAGCTGCCTTGTAGGGGAGTCAGGCCACCATGCAGACTGCATTCATGAGCCTCAAGGGATCCTGCACAGTGAAGATGTGTCTTCAAGCTTCATGCCTTTCACGTGGACAGGCAGGGGCCCAGGGACCACATCTTAGAGGGACAGTGCAGGAGGGGACAGAAATGACGTGTATGTGAGAGGTACCTGCAGCCCTCCCAACCCAGGCCCCTCACCCTTTGTGTTTCCACTGCCCTGCAATGTGTGACTTGCCTTGCTCAACTGAAGTCAGCATTGAATTCTAGGAGTAAACTCACAGCTTATAATAATTGCTTGTCAGCACAAATGGCTTAAGAGAAAAATAACTAGCAGTTCTGCTCCCATCTCCTCCCCCACTTCAGGACTTACCATGGCCTGTACATCAGTCAGAGTCACGGTGGCCGCTGATGCCAAAGCTTCTTGTTGCCGTTTGCCATAGTAGCAGGGCACAAGGTGAGGGCAAGACTCGCTGGCACTCGGGATCTGGCTGTCAGCCACACTTGGCCTTTCATTATCCAGTCCTTAGCCAGAAATGAAAAACATGAGTCAATCTGCCTCTTGATGCCAGAAGGAACTGGAGTTCCCACATTAGCTTTTATTACCTTCTTTTCATTGAAGTATGTCGCTTTCCTGACACTTGACACCCTGCCCTAGTCGCTGGGATAGATGGGGTTTACTGAATGCATACAGAACCAGCCACAGCAGCAGGGCTACGCACACAGGCACAGATGATGTTAGGTTTGGAAAGTTCCTAAAGAGCCGCAGAATATCCATGGAAACAATAGAGCAGATGTCTCCCCCTAACCCTGCTGTCTTTCCGTCCTGTCCTTGGCCACTTGTCTAAGGCAGTCCCCTCACACCTCAAGCACTGCCTGTGGGACTGCTTTCTTGACAGCCTCTTTTCCTTAGGAACTGAAAGAGGAGTCTCCCAAAGGAAGCTGTGACTGCACATTAATCTTGTAGAAGAGGAAAAGTGGACAAAGTCCTGCTTCATGCAAAGAAGACCCATTTACCACTGAGCCAGACAGGCCATCTAGTCCCCCTCTCTCCCTGTGGAAGAGAATGAAGGATTAAAATTAAATTTAGCCGTCAGGTCGCCCATTAACTGTGGATTTAAGATGCTGGCTAAAAAGGAATTGGAAATTTCCAGCAGTGAGCAGATATAGAAGGATGTTGTGTTCCTCGAGACTCCAGTTTTAACAGTTGCCTCGTGATTTAATTCGTGACTTTGTTGTGCCCAGGTGTAGACACTAAAGGCTATTAATGCCCATGGGCTGTTGGGGTGCCAGCTGCAGCATTATACTATAACTGCCTTGAAAATGGGATTTGGGAGGGACAGAGTGGGGGCCACATGAGGGGAGAGTATGAAAGAAGGAGATAAGTCCTCAGTCTACCTGCTGTTGGCATTAAGCCCCAGCATGCCTTTTTTTGGTGAACACTGGAAAATGTGTTGTCTGGAAATTGGGTGCTACTGTGGAACCATCTGTAGAATGTGCACTTAGAGACCTTTATCTTATAGAGGCAATGGGTTCAAACACCCAAGTATTTTTCTTTATTAACAGCCGAAATTGGGGAAATAATTGGTTGTAAATGAGATCGCAGCCTGTGGCCACAGAACCAAGCAAAATGAAATGTTCCAATCAAAGACACAGCCCCATCCTCATGGTAACCAGGAAGGGGTCTAACCACAGCCTTCACCATTGTTGGGAGAGCCCAGTCCTGCCTGATTTGTAGAAACCCATCATGGTGCCCTCAAAGTGTGGAAGCAGGTTTTAGAATAACTTAGGTCAGAAGATTTCATCATGGGACTTTGAAAGTATCCATCCACCCACAGCATGTAACCTGCCAGCCATTTGCTACACACACACACACACACAGCCTAGAATTATAGATTAGTTTCCTGCTGGGGAAATGTATTGTATTGGGTAGGCTTCAGCTAGCTCCAAGGTTATCAACAGATGAGGGGTCTTTGGGCATATTAAGACTAAGAAGAAAGACAAATAATGTCACTGTTCCCCAGAATGAATGACAAAACTGCTAAGAGTTGGATGCTTTGCTGTCTCCTAGAGTATCTCAGTGCTTGGACAAAAATACGTTGTAGTTGGAGTATAGTGCTATGTATTGCCAAGGAGAAAGTTTGCAAAAGACTCTCGTGAGTGTTGATGAGCAGCTCACTGAGGTCCACATGCAAGAAGGAGAGGATAAGGCACCTACCACTTAGTGTAGAGCTAGTGCTCTGGTCACATGGCAAGGAAAGATGACAGAATAACAATGGATTTAGGGGTCAGGGCAATGCCCACAGATGCTAGGGCATGGACCAGGAGGAAAAATAATCCCCAACTAGCAGCAGGTGAGCAGTGACAAGGTCAAAGTACCCAATTTAAATTCATCATACAGATGAACCTGGCCTTACTTCCAGATCCCAGAGAGACAAGCATTTCCAATGCAAAGGGTGAAAATTCCTTCTCATTTTCATGAGTCTTCAGAAGTTTTAAAGTGCTTTCATTCTCTCTATTTCAACACTGGACATCCTGTTTTGCGGTTGAGAGGTAGATTGGCCCAGGTTTGACTAGTCTGACTCATTTGGTAAATAGTAAATCCAGCTCTTGAGCAAAGGAGGTGTTCTGCTTTGAAGTTCAGTGTTTTCTCCATTAAGCTCCTGGCTCTCTTGTGACGTTCTAGTTAATTCCAACTCCTTAACCCCTATAAACTCAGAGTGGTAGCTTTGTATGGATCTTTCCTTAGCCTCCAGATCCTTCTGTCTCTACCTGGAGACATTGAATACCTGTAAGCCAGATGGAGAAGGGCATCCCTGAGTTTTTCATCTGTGAGTTTTTCTTCCCATGAACCCTCATAGACTCTGAGATGATTAAGAGGAGTGAGATGGGTAGCTCAGTATTTGAACTCAGAACTGTTGGTTTCTTTTACTGTTCTCTTCTTTGGTTAAAACCCTCCGGTGGTTCCCATCTGAAAGGCATTATAACATTATAAATAAGAGCATGGGTTTCAGAGTCAGGCAAACTGAGGTCTGAATCCCAGCACTATTAATTATGAGCGACCTTAACTCTGAACCTTGGCTTCCTCTTTTCTGAATGGGAATTTGAAATAACTCACTTTATTTTGGTCCTGTGAGAAATAAGGTAAAATATATTTACTTAGTAGTTATATAATAAATGGTAGCTACTATTGCCTACCCAATAGTAGTCCAGACACTTTAGTGAGGTGCTCAGGCTCTGCACAGCCTGACCCCTGCTGCCACCTTGTACCCCCAGGAGCCTGGCTATTCCCCCAAGGCAAGAGACTTCTTTAAATCCCTGTGCTCTTCCTTCCTGGGCTGGTGAGAGAAGGTGGAAGGCCATGACACTTACAGGAGGGGTTCTTCAGAACCTGGTGTCCTTGCTCTTTCCCCGCGGGAGTCAGTTTCTAGCTGAAATTGGCTTCAGACCATGTGAAAAGGGGGCCTGGTAGCTGAAAAGCAAGATTACAGTTAATGATGAGTGATTACATAAGAAAGATCTGGAGGGCAGCTTGACAATTGAACTGGAAAATTCTTACCTTTTACCAATGAGACAAGAAAGAAATGTGGCTTTTTTTTTTTTTCTGGAGAGCAACCAGAAACTTAACCAAATAAGTAGGGAAATAAATGATAAAATGGGTGGCGCAATTGAGTGGGACTAGTGCATCCTGGTGTGTGGAATTATCTTCAGATTTTAACATTAGCATCAATTTTTTTTTAAACCTGATAAAATGTCACTAATTAGCTAGACAGTGCAAAAAGAAATTCTGATTATACATTTAGAACCAAAGACTAGCAAAGTGTTATCGAATGATTATATTTAAATGATTTATAAAAAGCACATAAATTATTGCCCAACAAATGTGCCTCAATTAAAACATTTGAAGAACTTGTCTTCTTAGTTTGGTAAAACACTTCCCTTGCAATCATGTCGGCTCTGATAATGGCTTAAATAACTCTCCTAGTGTGGATTTGAGAGCGGGACTTTTGCCTAGTCTGTGTGTAAATTATGATAGATTTTAGTGGCACTAAATTGTGGAGGCTTTTCCTGACTCTATGACTTTGTTATTCAGTACACCTTACATTTCACATTTTTAAATCAGGATGCAGCATTTTTTTCTCCAACAATGCAAACTCACAGCTTTTCAGCCCCACCCCCATAGGAAAAGACTTGATGAAAGCTGCACAGGGGGCGGTGCCTGTGGCTCAGCGAGTAGAGCGCCAGCCCCATATACCGAAGGTGGTGGGTTCAAACCTGGCCTCAGCCAAACTGCAAAAAAAACAGATAAATAGCCGGGCGTTGTGGCAGGCACCTGTAGTCCCAGTTACTCGGAAGGCTGAGGCAAGAGAATCACCTGAGCCCAGGAATTGGAGGTTGCTGTGAGCTGTGATGCCACAGCACTCTACTGAGGGTGATAAAGTGAGACTCCGTCTCTACAAAAAAAAAGAAAAGAAAGCTACACAGGGCAGTGACAGCTCCTTATTTCACTTTGGGCCTGTGTCTCAGTGCTGTCCTGGCTCAGATCTCTGAGAGTTAGAATGGGACAAAGAGACCACCCCGTCAGTAGTTTGGCAGCCACACTTAGCCTTTAAGATTAGAGGACACCATCAAGAAACCTTGTTTTCCAAAACAAGGAGCACACACACGATGGTGAGAAATCGCCTTTGTTTTGTACTGTGACGTTTTACTAGGAATCAATAGTAGAGAGCAAGTTATGTCCTCCATTTGGATTAGTGGGAGGAGCAAGAAATAATGGGCCTTCCTTCATCAGATGGATATCTGTGAATGTGACCTCTGAAAACCTGTTCAGATTCCACTAGACATGAAAGTCTCCATGATATGAACTTAGGCTAAGCAGAAAGCTAAAGCCTAGAGTACATGACCAAAGACCATTGCCATGGTTTGACCTCCCACCCTGTTCCCATATATTAGAGATATGGAAGATTTCTCATTTCTACTTAAATACAATCTAGGGTGAGAAGGGCAATTTACATAGATTTGGGGAAATTTTTCAATCAAATGATTTCATTTTTGCTGTGGCAACTGGCAATTGTGCTTTTATTTGTTTGTTTATTTACTTGAGGTCTTTCTTTCCTACTGAACTAGGTAAATTCTAAGAGGTTAGCAACCTCATTTGCTCCCAGCTATGTATTCAATACCTAGAACATTGCCTGACTTATATTAAGGAATCCATAGATGTTTGTTATATGAGTGAACCAAAGTATATGTAGGTGACCTACCACGTGTCCTTTCTGGTATGTGAGAAGATGCTGTCATAAGTTAAAGGAAGATATGCCTGCCTTCTGAATATTTAGAGGTTATCATATTAAGAATGTAAGGTTTATAAGGCCTTGGGTTTAATTGCCAAATTGCAATTCATTTGGTGTTTATAGTGAAAATGTATATAATTCCAAGTACAGGATCATTTGCTGAGTAAATTGGCCATTAGAAGGCTTTGCTTGTGACATAGGGTGGTATAACATAGGTTTGTGGTATCCTGGAAAAAATTAAGAAAAGAGAGTAAAAAATAACCTTTGTAGCAGTCAGCAAGAAAGAACAAAAGCCTGAATTCTGGAAACTTCTTTGCAGCAACAGGCCAGGATAGGGAATCATGGAACATATGTTTACCTGTGACTCAAAGCTCACTCTCTGATCTTCTGTAAGGCACATTTTCCCAGGACCTCAATTTCCTCTGAAGTTACCCAATGGAGATCAGGGGTCTTTTCAGTTTGAAAATTTGGTGAGCTCTTTGAGCCTTAAACCAAAACCTGCTAGTGCAGAGAGGCTTAGTGGTTAAAAGCCAGAGCTCCAAGCATCATGCAGACTTGAGTTCAAGTCCCAATTCTACCAGCTAATACTGGACACTCACTGAACCTCTCTGAATCTCATTTGTGACATGCACATAGTAATACCTAGGTCGTCAAATTAGTAGGAGGCTTAAAGATTTGCAACTAAAAGTGCTTCCTATGAGTCTGACCCAGAATGAAGAATAAATATTTAAAGAGTTTAAAAGTTAGTTCTCATGTCTGTCGCAAAGACATTTATGCTATGAATTGTCATCTCAAAGATATTTATGCTATGAATTGTTGTCATAAATTTTGGGGGGGCTTACTCCTCCCCAACAGAGCTGGGTTGATTTTTCTTCCTCAAGTTGCATTGTGAATAGCTCATGATGGGAGTTACTCATTTAGCTTATTCTAAGGTAAGCTTGTGGTATGACAGCATGACCTTGACGGACAAATGTCTCTTCCCTCATTTCAAGGTGGTGTAATGATGTTGCTGGTCTAGCTTTAGAGACGTGTCACAGTAGCCTTTTCAGAGTGGTTGCATGTCCCTCTTCATGTGAGACCCTTAAGAAGTGTGGCTATGCCACTGTGACTGGAAATGCCTTTCCTAAGTTTTCTGGGCCCGAACTGAGCAGGCGCAGTTCCTCTGACCTGGTTTCTCAGAAGTGGAAATGGAGAAAGCTTGTCTGAAGGCTACAAAGGAAATGAAAGTAACAGCCTACATTTAGAAAACTGCAGATAAACTAGGGTCTCTGGAGTAAAGTATAATACCTGAGTGTCCGTAGTTAGAGTCAATTTCACTAGTGTTGGCAAATGGCCGCTGCCCTTGCAGGTAGGGCCATGGCTGGGCCGTGGCCATGGAGCCAAGGGTGCACTGGCCCCTCCTCTTACAAACCGTGTGGACTCTGCAAGTGCCAAGGCTGTGGGTGGGGTCCCTTGGGCTTGTGCTTCTTCAATTTCCTGTCCATCCTAAGATTCTCTTTTTTGCCCCAAAATGTTCTGACTATCTTTCTTCTCCCTCTCCTTTCTTTTTTGTTTTTTGAACTGCACTCTGATTGGATCCTTCATAGGAACGCTTTGGGGTAAATATGTTTGATTTTCTTTGAAGTAAAAGGTGCAGGGAGTGGGTAGAAAGAGGAAGAAAGTATGAGTGGGAGGGGGGAGTGGATATATTGAAAAAGGAATGGTGAGCTTATATGAATGGTGAGTTTTCACTGATATTCAAGAAATCAAAAATTAGGAGTCCCCAGACCTTCCTGGGAAGAATCATTCTTATTGGTTTGGGTATGTATTTGGCTGGTATGTTGCCTTTATTTTATTTTATTTTTTCTTTTGAGGCAGAGTCTCACTCTGTCGCCCTAGGTAAAGTACTGTAGCATCTTAGCTCATGGTAACCTTAAACTCTTGAGCTTAGGTGATCCCCTTACCTCAGCCTCCTGAGAAGCTGGGACTACAGGCACCCACCACAATACCAGGCTAGTTTTTCTATTTTTAGTAGAGACAGGTCTCATTTTTGCTCAGGCTAGTCTCAAACTTCTGAGCTCAGGTGATCCACCTGCCTCAGCCTCCCAGAGTGCTAGGACTACAGGCGTGAGCCTCTGTGCCTGGCCTGTGTTGCTTCTGTTAGAAATGTAGATACATGAGCCTGATATAGTAAAATAGTTTATAAAATATACAAAGTTCCTATAGCTCAATACTTTTACATTATTTATATTCAATTTAGTATTGACTAAAAGTGACATGGAGGCCACTGCCTATGACCATTAAGAGTCAACACTCAGGGCAAAGTCAGCATTCCTAAATGTTTGCTAACCTTCTGTGAAGGAATAGATGGATGTTTACGGGCTGGGGGTGGAAAGGGCAGGCAGAAGCCCTGTTGTTTCACCTGATGTTCTGGATCCCATTCCAGGATTGTTGGTGTGATAGTAATCTGGGCCAGCATAAGGAAAGACCCAGAGCCTGACCTCACTATTTAGAGTCGCATTTTCTACCATCTATGTGTCTCATAACTTGCAGTTACTTGCATTGAACACAGAGATCTCAGGGGATGAGCAAGGAGAAAAGAGAGATGCATGTTGATTTGTTCATTTCATTCCTAAAAAGGAGACATACATTTTCTCTATTAGGAGAAAAACCTTTCCAAGAGGCTAGATAGGGAGGGTCATTAGCTGCAGAGCCAGGATAAAGATGGGCAGGAACAGCATCTTGGGCCTCATCCAGCCAAGTGACCTGGGCAGCCTTTGCTGGCTGTGGCATCTGAACTAGCAGGGGAGCCAGCCACATGGAAATAACTGGGGTGGGAGCCAAGGTCTGGCAAGAAGCCGGTATGACATGCTCCCTGGAACAGGCAGCCCAGCGGGGGTGTCTGACCCACCACCCTTTCTTGCCTTGCACCTGCCTGGCGATGACAGACCTAGGCCAATCAAGGCCCTGAGGAGACTTGTTCTCAGCTGTGGCTTCCTGTTCCATTCAGCAAACATCCTTTGAGAACCTACCAGTGGAAAAGCACTGGGCTATATTCCCTGTAGCTTCCATTTTCATGGTGCCAATAAGGTGATAAGTAGCATTAGACTGGCAGTTAGGGAGAGGCCAGGTTCATCGGCATGTGTGTGTGCACCTGTGTGTTCCTCTGTGCATGTGTGGGTGTCTGTGCATAAATG
The DNA here is from genome assembly GCA_963574655.1 of Perodicticus potto. Lineage (NCBI taxonomy): Eukaryota > Metazoa > Chordata > Mammalia > Primates > Lorisidae > Perodicticus > Perodicticus potto. Next base: position 63,915 of record CAUYRH010074458.1, read on the forward strand.
CACCCTGGGGAGCCATTTGGTAACATTCCTGAAGCATTTTTTGTGGAGTGTCCCTGAAGGAGTCAACTCTGACCCAATTCCTTCGCTCTCACTTACGTCTCTCCTTTTGCCTTGTTGTTGTTAATGCAATAGTGTGACTGTCACTTTTATTTCTCCCCCTCTCTAAATGATTCCTTGGGGGGGCCGGGGGGCTCTCCCCTTACAGAACCAACAAGGGGCGGGACATCAAGACCATCAAGTCCCTGCGGGTGCTCCGAGTTCTGAGGCCATTGAAAACCATCAAGCGCCTGCCCAAGCTCAAGGTAATGTGGACGGAGTTTGTTCCCATCACATCTCCTTCTCCTATCTTCTCTCTTAGCCAAGGTTGGCCTGCCTTGGGAGAATTTGTTCTGGTAATATTCCTTTTTCTCATGTGGTTATCGAGGTTCTTGTCTTCTGCCTGAGCTCAGGGTCTTAGTTTCAAAGGAAAATACCAGCCTCCCGAGAAATCTATACGGAGGCTTTGCCCCTTGAGTCCAGACGCAGGTGGTATCCTCTGCTCTGTGTGTGGTATGCCATCCAGGCAGAGCCCTCTGTAGCTTTGTCCTGGAGCCTCCTGTGTTGTTAAGGCCGAGCCCCTAGTGTAAAAACGGATGCAGCAGGGGTCCTCCATGTGTGCTGTGGTCTGCATGCTGGGTCAGATTTTTTTTTTCTCATAATTCTAGAGGAGGAGAAGAGCTCCTATCCCTAACCTTTCATATTTTTGAGGCACTGATGGGTCACTAATTCATTCAAGGACACACAGTCCATTTTTGGCAGAAGCAGAGAAGATAAGGGAAAGTGAGCTAACATTCCTTCTATTGCCAGACCATGAGATTTAATGGGTATCTTACCCAGATTCCTCATTCTTTAACCCTCTTCCTGCTCAAGTGTACTGGGGCTCCACCTTCGTGAGCCTTGCCACCTCTGGAGGTGTGCTTTTCCACTCCACTCTGCCAGCCGGCTGAACCCATATACATTGTTGTTCGTAGAAGCTGAGACTCCACTAGGGCAAAGGCCATCCTCCTTGAGTTTCTATGGATTAGATGAGCCACTGCCTGGGAGAAGATCAGGGCTCCCTGTTCATAGCCCAGTGTCCTGCTCCTGCTGCCCAGGCCATACAACCAGCTGAATGTGGGCTTCAGGGATACCCCAGAATGCTTCCCCAGAACAGAAGTAATTACCCACCTACAGGGCTGTATGGACTAGTGTGGCCCTTCTCACAATGTGGGTCATAGGCCATCTGTATCATGACCAGCAGGTGTTTCTTAATCTCCTGGTTCCTGAGCTACTCCAGCACACTACAGCCAGACTCCCTAGAGGAGGGGACTGGTGTGTGCCTTCCAAAGCCACACCCTAGGTGACTCTCAGGGGTTCTCGAACTAATTATGTGCTGAGTGGTCAGCATTGGAGAGAGTCCCCTTGAGTGCCAGGCTCAATCTGAGACTGAGAAGCTGTGCAGCCCAAGGTAGCTCACTTATTCTTTCACTTTCTTTCAACTAAAAAATCTAGACAGTTTATAACTCACAGACTTCTGGTGTGGCCAAAATGAGCTGGCATGAGCAGACCCTGTTAGAAAACCCAAAATTCCCATGGTGTGCCCCAGCCTCCTCTCCCGGGCCTGCCACAGAAGAGAAAGTGGGGGAAGGAACAACCTGACTCCCCCTCCCAGCTTCCCAATTCCCATTTCCGGTCTGGTCCTCTAATCTTTGACACTCTCATCAGGCCCCAGCCCACCTCAAACCCCTCCTGTCCTCTTAGGCTTACTTTTAGCCTCTCGCTCTGCAGACAGGAGGCAAAACAAAGTAGGCTTATGAAAGGCTGGGGATGGAAGGAAAGTCCCTTCTGAAAGGCCCTGCACTGGGTGAAACATGGCTTCCCTTCAGAGCCCAGAGCCCAGGCCCATGCTTGGACTCCCGAAGGAAACAGCTCCAAAGGAAGTGGCCTTGCCGATTGCTTTTCTCCCTGGCCACCAGGCCTTCCTGTCCTGAAGGAGGCACTTCCCACAGCAGCAGCTGTCTCTTAACCACCTCCCACCTCATATAGTATGGGCCCAGCACAGCGCCTGATCTCGGCCAGTGCCCATAAATATTCATTCCCCTCTGCCTGCACCACACAGAATTTGGCTGGCTGCCTGGGGCCCTGACCACTGCTGTCAGGGGCAATGCAAGACCCAGTGGTTCCTAAGGAGAGAGAGTACAGACAGACTTGATGAGATTAACTAATAGGCTGGAGAAGGCGACCCTAGCCTTGGTTAATTCCATTAAATTAGAGGGAACTGGTTCCCTGGTTCCACTCTGTGCAGCTCTATAACCTAAGGATATGTAGGTGGCTCTGATGATTCCACAAGGCTGCATGTCACTCACATTCCCTGCAGTGTTGAACTAATTAAACCAATGCTTCACCCAGCATTGCAAAGAAGCAACTGCACAAATGTGGACCACCATGGGGCTCGCCTCTGTCATGAACTAAACCTAAAAACCTAGAAAAGAACCTAAAAATGGCTTGAAATGTGTTGAAGTCCCATGTAATGCCTCATTGCATAGGGGCTAAGATGGAGGTTTCTGGAGGTTCGTCACCTTTTACATGAAGTGTGAATCCCTAACTCTGTCCATCCAGGTTCCCCACATCCCCTCTTGTGGGCTTCATCCCAAATACAGACAGCTCCACTAATGTTAACATGAGGTGCTGAACATAATCATGGCCAATTTAGGAACTTGCTATGGAATATCAGAATATATGATCACTCTCTGATTCACTTAGAAAGGTTAAAAGAAAATTATTCATAATTAGTTTATAAATCAAATCTAAAAATGTCATCAAACAAATGGAAGGTTATGGATAAGCTATTTAATTGTTAAACGATCTCAAAGATCCCGTCCACTTCTAAACTTGTATTTCACACTAAGTGGAGTGAACCCTATTAGGAATCCTGCAAGGAACCCTCTTTGTTGCTAGATATCATCTGGTTTTCTCTGCTTTGGGTTGACTTTCAGATTCAGAGCCTGTGTTCCCTTCCCAGGTGATAGGTCCTCACCATCATGACCAGCTTGATCCTGTGAGACTCAGCTCCCTCTTCAGGCACCTTCTCAGTGGGGCCGGGTGCTGGCGGTGTGGTCATCACAGGGCTCATATGTGGGGACTCTTTGCTCTTTCCACAGGCTGTCTTTGACTGTGTGGTGACTTCCTTGAAGAATGTCTTCAACATACTTATTGTCTACAAGCTCTTCATGTTCATCTTTGCTGTCATCGCAGTTCAGCTCTTCAAGGGAAAATTCTTTTATTGCACAGACAGTTCGAAGGACACAGAGAAGGAGTGCATGTAAGTACTGCCAGCACACCTCACTCACTTTTGCTTATGATGAACCCACCCCACCCTTAGGTCCTCCCTTCCTCCTTTCTCTCATACCTATCTCCACTCTTCTTATGCAGAAAGACAAAATAGGGCCTCAGTAAACTTGATTCTTGAGCACCTCTTTTGTGACAGACAGGGTACAAGACATTTTATACTCAATTTTCATTTAAAATCCTTCTAACCACCTATTGAGGTGGATTTGCTTTGTATGATTTATGTGTGGAAGCTAAGACAGAAAGTTGAAGTTGAGCAAGGTTATAACAACAACTAATGAAAGGGTTGCTATTTACTCCCATATCTACTGGGTACCAAATCCCATTTTTATTCCATGGTAATATTTGCCTTTAATAAAAGTCATTTTTCCTTGCATTTCTATGGTGATTATTATTACCCCCCATTACTGAAGTTTGTAGAATGTTCAGACTCTTTCATGAGCTATAATGAAGATGCCGTCTTTTATTTCTATCCTGTTTTTAGAGGCAACTATGTAGACCATGAGAAAAACAAGATGGAAGTGAAGGGCCGGGAATGGAAACGCCATGAATTCCACTATGACAACATCATCTGGGCCTTGCTGACCCTCTTCACTGTCTCTACGGGGGAAGGCTGGCCTCAGTGAGTACCGGGTTTGAAGTGGCATGCTTGTCAGTGAGTGGAAGGGGATCCATGGTTGCCTTGAAAAGCTGAATCAAAATGAACAGGCTGACCCTTTGTTATCATACTAAGGAAAGTAAGTGGTGATGACTGAGTGAGACAAGCAGAAGAGAAGAAGAATAAAAATCCTTAAGGCAAAAATGGAGAAAGGGGTGACAAAGTCTGGGGAATATTGAAACTCTTGATGTTTTAGCCAATTATGGAGGAGTAGAATGGAGCCCCCTTTGCCCCTATAGAATAAATGGGTTTTGAACAGCCCTCTAACCCTCAAGAGAGTCCTTGAGGGGGTCCTTTAGACAAATTAATCCTCCAGGTTGGCCCTGCACCTGAGAGCCCAAAGGTTGAGTGTTAAGGATAAACTTGCAAAGCCCAAAGATATGTCCTGTAATCACACCTCTTATGCAGAAGACAGCACAATGCAGGTTCTCATGCTGCCCATAAATGAAAGGCTGACTTTTCAGAGACTTGGCAATGACTGTGACACCACTTTCTAGAGACAGTGTACTTTAGTTGGCAGCAAAATGTCAAATAGGAATCTAGGAGTCTCTTGGTATTATACATAACAACTTAAACAATAAAATGATGCCCCTCTGTTGCTTAGGAATTGAAGGTATAATGAAACAGGGGCTAGAAAGAGCAGTGGATTGGTACCAAGGGGATATGTCAACTTGGTTATGGTCCCAAAGAATTAACAAAGCACCTGCAAAGTCAAGCCAGACAAAGAACTATAATAGGTGTCACATCTCCTAATGGAGCCAAGACTGTCATCCGCCATCCATATCCCTCCCCCCATTCTGTCCCCACAGAGTTCTGCAGCATTCCGTAGACGTAACAGAGGAAGACCGAGGCCCAAGTCGCAGCAATCGCATGGAGATGTCCATCTTTTACGTGGTCTACTTTGTGGTCTTCCCTTTCTTCTTTGTCAATATCTTTGTGGCTCTCATCATCATCACTTTCCAGGAGCAAGGGGACAAGATGATGGAGGAGTGCAGCCTGGAGAAGAACGAGGTAACAAAATTGGTCTGACGCAAGGGACAGCCAGGCCCCTTTGAGTAGCGGTGTTAGGAAGGCAGGCTGCATTTTCTTAGCTTGATTATAGAGAGAAGATGGGAAAATTAATTATTCAGCCATTAAATAAACACTTTCTAAGTACTGCTCTGTTTAAGGCCCAGGTGTAGGTGGAGAGATCTAGAAGATATGTAAGGTATTCATGATGCAGTGTGTATCTTTAAAGCAGCATCTAGAAGGCAAAGATGTGTGCTATAATTATAACATTAGGACATCTGCCGCCTACCCGACCGTGGCCCTCCATGGTGTGTATTTGCTGTCAGGACAGGGAATATGCTTTATCACTGCTTTTCCAGCAAGGAGCATAGTTCTGGCACATTGTGAGTTTCAACAGTTTGTTTTTTCTTTTTCTCTCTTTTTTTTTTTATAATGCAACTGAACTAGAAACTGTTCGGGGCGCTATAAAGAAAATGCTACATAATAAGCTATAGGAATACACAAGCAGATAGAGCTTTACTTTTGAGTAAAGGCATCAGTAGTTTTCCTTTGTGGCACTGCCTAAACTTCTCAGCCACATGCTGTGTAAAGGACTTACAAACCGTTAAGTGTTTGTACCCCATGCTGTGTACTCTTTTCAGATGATATCTCTCCTGCAATTTTGTCCAGATGATCCCTGTTGCCATTTTTAATTCTGCTTGTTCAGCCCTGCCCTTTTTTTCATAGACCATCCTCTTCTTCCGAGCATCTAACAAAGATCCCACCACCGTGCAAGGTTTGAGGGATTTGAGCTTGGACTAATGACTGTGCCTTTCCCACAGAGGGCATGTATCGACTTCGCCATCAGTGCCAAACCTCTCACCCGCTACATGCCACAGAACAGGCACACGTTCCAGTACCGCGTGTGGCACTTCGTGGTGTCCCCATCCTTCGAGTACACCATCATGGCCATGATCGCCTTGAACACCGTCGTGCTGATGATGAAGGTGAGAGGAGGAGACACGAAAGCCGGCCGAGCCCTGGTGACCGTCCCCTCCCAGGGGAGCTGAGTGCACTGACACACTGGGAAAACGTTCCAGCACTCCTGTCTGTCTGCTTGTTCCCTACTTTTCCAACATGGAATCTCTTTATGGTCTTCTTTTGTTCAATATCCTCACCTCTGAGACTGCAGGGGTCCACTGTGAAGAATGCATTGAGACCTATGGTAGCAGTCCAGGAGCTTCCCAAAGATGGTGAAGGGTATCAGTTTCAGAAGGGCGGACACTATCCAGAGATAGAGATAATGCTGGGGTCTGAAGGACTGTGGGAGAATGAAGAGAGGCCTGATCTTATTAAATACCAAATGATAAAGTAACTAACTAGAAAGCCTTTCTGTCCTGACCACCTTCATTTCTAGGAAGACCGGCTGTTTTACTGTTAAGCCATTGAGATGGGGCACAGGTTGGTGTTTTGCTTTGTTCTGTGGCATTGGGCGTGTAGTTTTCCTTTCTGGCACTCTATGTCTGTCTCTCTCCTCCTGTGCCAGGCACCAGGGTGTCCCACAAGGGCAGGGTGAGAGTCGGCCGGTCTCAGTGGCACATATTCCCCCTCTGACTTTAGGCTTTGATTCTCTTTCTCTCCTCTCTTCTCTCCTCGGCAGTATTACTCTGCTCCCTGCACCTACGAGCTGGCCCTAAAGTACCTGAATATCGCCTTCACCATGGTGTTTTCCCTGGAGTGTGTCCTAAAGGTCATCGCTTTTGGCTTCTTGGTATGTCACTGAATCTATCCCAGCACTAGGCTTGTTTTCTTTTCCTTTTGGGAGCATTCCCAGCCTTTGCTGGAAAAGGGGGTGGTGGTTACAGCTGTTCCAGAAATGGCTCACACACCTGCCTACCTAAATGTGCGCTCGTGTTGACTGCTCAGTAAACTGCTGTACACACAAGATGATGGGTGAGGGGCTTCGGAGAAAAGCAAAAGAAGCCACATCCCCAGGTTGACACTTATCTAGCCATCAGCCCTGGTCCAGCAGTCCAGGGGTGGCATTGTTGGGTTGTATTCAAACTGTGACTTACGTGTGGATAAAGGAGCAAAACAAGCATTAGGCTCATAAATTTTGAATGCTTATTTACTGGTAAAAAGTATAGAGTTTAATAAGCCAGATGGGGAAATGTCTGTCCTCCTTAACCACAAAAGTAGCCAATAATAAATTTTACCTGGTAATCATTCTGCCATCAGTAACATGAAGAGTAATTTCTGCCAATGAAAATAAATGCTTTTTACTTACTGAACCACACACTCCACCATGCTAATGGGGGTGTGGGTGTGGGTGTGTGTGTGTGTGTGTGTGTAATAGGAGGGAAGGATTCTGGAGTTAAGTTTGGAGAGGATTGGGGGTGAATTTTTCTGGCATGAGCTCTCCTTTTCCTTCTCTTCAACTACTAATTATAATTGTTTGGCATATTCTTGCATCTGTTTTCAAGAGTGTTAGGAAAACCTAGCCCTTTGCTTCAGTGTCCTATAAACAAAATAACCCCCTCGTTCATCCCCCACCCCTTCCTTCAGTATGTACAAGAGAGTTCAGTGGGATGCAGATAAGCCCACTTGTCAGCTGTTTCACAACTATTTGGGGCGTGAGCTACCATTTCAAATCATATGTGCATGTGGCTTTTCCTATAAGAAGAAAAACTTTGTTTATTCTCTGAGTAAGTATTTGTCTGATAGTAGTTTTAACAGGGACTCTGAGCTGGATTTGATAATTCTGAGTGCTGATCATGCGGGCTGCTTATTTCATTGTTTTGGGGTACAGAGGTGAAGGGAAGCCATTTCAGGTAGCTGCATTGTTGATTGCTTGACTCCCTTTTGAGTGTTTTGAGCCTTGGTGAAATAAAAAAGGAAAAAGAAACTACCACCAACAAAGATGCCTTTATAATACAGTCTAGCCCTGAGCAGGTTGAACTGAAAAAGGAAAAGCCAAGGCCACAACAGGGAAAATTTTTCTATGCATCTTGATTACTTGCATGTGGTATTGACATTGTCTGTGGCTTAAGTCCCCAATTATGTGTCTAATTATGGAGAGTGCTGAGAGCATACTTACAAGCTTAACTGCATTCAGCCCTGAAGTCTACCTCCTTCCCACCCTCACCCTCATGTTTTCATTCAAGGGTTACAGGCCTTTTTACACTATAAAAGGCACCACTAATCCCGGTAAGTCTGTACATTGATATAGCTCTTTAGGCTTTCAGAATACCCCAGTTTATAATATTTTGTTAGATCTTCTCAATGACTCTGAAATAGGCATGACAGAGATCATTATTGTTATTGCCATTATTATTATTATTTTAAATGAGGGAATTGAAGTTCAGAAAAATTGTATAGCTTTTTAAATATCATGAAATAGAAAGCAGCAGAATTAGAAAGCAGAGTGGTAACAGAAAGGAAGGAGAAAAAGAAGGAAAGAAGTAATATACATTGGTTGCCTATTATATACCCAATACTTGACATATTCATTTTATCTTCATAACAACTAGATAGGCATTATTATTTCCTTGTTTTATGGATGAGCTAAGGCTCAGAAAGTTTAAATACTTTGCCCCAGGTTAGTCAAAAGTAGAGCCAGGATTAAGATCATGGCCTAACTTCAGAGCTTACGATAATCCTTTAGTCTGTCCTACACTATGCTATTCTGTACCACACACTCCACCACGCTAGTCTCTGCCACGCTGGGCTGTTCTGTACTATAAAGCATCATCAAATGGAATCCAGACCTTCTAGTCTTTGAAGCCCTAGATCCATGCACCAAGAATTAGGAAGAATTAAAACCAAGAATTAGGAAATTCACCCCCAAAGTAGGCAACAGGAGAGCCCTGAGAATTGAGGAATTCAGACTCAACTTGGCTCCCCCGCTGATGAACTAAGTCTCACGAGGAGTGACTTTATGAAGCCATGTGTTTCAGTTTCTCTATATGCCCCATAGGTGCACGTATCTTTGGAATCAGGCCCTCTGTAAGCTTCAGTTTTCTCATATATAAAATGAGGATGACAAATATTTGCCTGTGGCCTCAGATACTTCGTTGTGTGTATCCAATCAGGGGCCTCATTCTGAGTGGGTGCTCATGAGCTATATAACTTGCTCACCCTCTATTTCCCTCTTTATCGCATGTCTTTCCCCACTCCTCTTGGTAACCCTTCAACTTTTTGAACATGGGATATTTATCACTACCTACCTGGAGGATCCATGAGAGAAATAAATGACTTCAAAGAAGGCCAAGAGCCTGAGCTGGTGTCTGGCACATAATAGTAGGGATTCCGTGATGCTAGCAGTGAGGCTGGGATGGGGTACGCTTCGGCAATGCTCTGAAAGCCTCTTATGGGAGGTGCTGCCTGTAGGCAAGCAAATGACATTTTTGGAGATCCAAGTGTCTAAATTTGGTGGGGGGGGGGGGGTGTTGGTTTTTTTGTTTTATTTTGTTCCAAAGTCCATGTTCACCTGAGCCTAGGAAATGGAGTCATAGTTCGCTCTCTCTTCCTAAATGGAGTGCTGTCTGGTTGGAAGATTTTCCAGGTTCTCTATGTCTCCTCCATCTCCTTTGGCCTGCTCATTTTATTATTGCTTGCTTGTACTTTAGTTAGTTACCTCTTCTTAGAAGGTGTAACAGAGCAGAGAAGGAGGAGGAGGATGAAGTCTGTTCATTTTATTGCCAATCAGCAAGTGGTTTGAAAAGGCTCAGTGGAGTTAGAGGGAAGATTTTGGGCAAATCTGTAACCTTTAGTCACTTAAGATTTGTGTAACTTTCATTTGATAGTTGAAAGTCGGCTTGTGTTTTTATAAGATCCCTTCATGGAATATTGATAATTTAAAAATTACAGTTGTATGATGGTGGTGATGTTTTCACAAGTATGTACATATCCCGAGGTGCCTTGAGATGTATGCATTAAATATGGACTGCTTTTTATTTGTTAATCATACCTCAGTAAACTGGTTTGAAAATAAAGATGTAAGTATTCTGTAGACATTAGAAAAACCCTCTTCATTCCACATAAGCTTTTTAATGACAAAAAATAAGGTCTTCAAATAGTGATGGAGCTGCCTCTTCAAATGAGAAATTCTTAAACTAGTAAAGGGAGAAATAAAATTTATGGTTAGAAATAGGAAACTGAAGCTAAAGTTAGAGTAAACTTGTGCATGAATTGACAAGATTTAATTGCAAGTGACAAAATTATGCAATAAAAGGTATCTTTTCTCCTTTTTATCGTGTCTTTTTTTTTCTTTTGTCCTTTCTCTTACATTCCTATGACTGAATAAATTTGGCAGAACTATTTCCGAGACACCTGGAACATCTTTGACTTCATCACTGTGATTGGCAGTATCACAGAAATTATCCTGACAGACAGCAAGGTGAGGGACTTATAAGATCCTTGTCCTTTAAGCTGGGTCCTTTACATATTAAAAAAAAAAAAAAAAAGCACCTCTGTACTTTCAGCCACTTTTAACCTACAGGGCAATGTGTACCCATCTAGGTGTAGTAGTTCACTTCCTCCCTATTGGACATTAGCTGGGGAATGCAGATGTGGGAATGGTGCTGGATCTTGTGAGGGCTTTGTTTATTTGCATGACTCTAGTAGAGACAGCCAACAGGGTAAGAGGGATAGAGGGTGTCAGAAGAAGGATAGTGTACTAGTGTACACAGCACTCTGCTGCATTCTCAGAAGAGGCATGTTATCTTTGCCCTCAAAGTTCTGAGACCTGAATTGTTTCCCTAAATTTGCTCATCCTAAAGAAGACTTGTAGAGCTCATTGTAATTCCATTTGGATATCAGAAGAGGGATTACAAGATTAGCTCTTTTTGCAAACTTCAGACCACTTGGTAGAAGACTAGGGAGGCCAGTTGTTATCCAGTGTAGGCAGGATACATGATGGGGTACATTCCTTACTCTTCTACCATAGCATAGGGACAGGCCAGGGAAGGCTTAGGAAGATGGGCTTCGCTGGCAGGCCTATATGCTGGAGTTCGGATTAACAAAGAGACTGTATCCAATTTTATTATGTGAATGAGGAATAAATATGCAAATACTAGTAGTGCTTCAATCTTTCTAAATGACCATAATGTCACTAATTATATATTTCCTTTTGCTCACCAGCTGGTGAACACCAGCGGCTTCAATATGAGCTTCCTGAAGCTCTTCCGAGCTGCCCGCCTCATAAAGCTTCTGCGTCAGGGCTACACCATCCGTATTTTACTGTGGACCTTTGTGCAGTCCTTTAAGGTAAGAGGCCCCAGCACATCCTCTCTGAGGGTCATCATGTTAGACGGCACAGTTGGGCCACACCAGTGTCATTACATGAGTCCCTTCACCTCCAGGAAATGTAAGCTAGTAGGATGAGTGTTTGCTAAAGCATTCAATAAATACAGCAGTTTCTAGTACCAGCACAGCTTGGCTTGACAGTAATCACCTTATGTCTACTAAAAAGGATCATATTCTAGAAAAATACCTCGACTTTGTATCTCAAGCACCCTCGCTGTTTGCTGAGACCAGGGACAAATTGGATAAGGTGTGCTGCCTCCTTAGAGATTCCAAGTTGTCCTGAGCAATCCTGTTTGTGTAAAAAACCAATCACCTGCAGTTAGATGAGCTCTGCATTTTCAGGGACTGTCAGTGACTTTATTTCACATGGCGGTTTTTCAAAGGACTCCTTGAGTTGTGTAGCATAGTGAGGTGATTCATACTTGGCCCCATCCATGTCTTCACCACTGTATATTTCCTGAGCCATTTGAATGTGTGGTATGCGAGTGGTCACCTCCATGTCCTACACACAAATGGGAACGTCTGGGCAAATTAATATGGTAAGTTTCTGTTGGTCAGTCTCACAGGGCAGTGCAGAGGTGAGTGTATGTATAATGAATACAAGTTAAATATCAACTCCTGAGATACCACTTTAGTGGCAGACTTCTAGTAAGTTTTCCAAACATATTTAAATATCTTTAAACTCTAGAAAATATCATAAATTAGTTACTCTTAAGCTTTGGGGGCCCTGAGTGTTGTTTAAATGCCTATTATTTGCCTCTGTCATAAAAAATTTTTTTTTCAGTGAATGTGATTAACAATAAATTTGATGAAATTAAAGTGATTTGAAGATGAAAAATCATAAATTCACCAAATTGCCTTTCTTATTTTAACTGTTTATGCATTTTAAACTAAAGAAGGCAAGCCATTGCGTTCACATTTGCTCATCATTTGGAATGGGGAGTTCTATCCACGTCACCACCATTCATTTACTTCTTCATCAAAGACCTTAGAGTTTGGAATGTGAGATCAACTGTAAGGCTGTTCCAGTTTCTAGGAGCACCTTGACATTTTTATCACATCCACAGTAATTGTTTGCCATAATAACTCCCACAGAGGACTTACCTCAATGAAAACTATTTTTCCAAAGTTAGATGACAGAGGAAAAAACTAAAACCTTCATAGGAATTTTCTCTCCCAGTTTTAGGCGCATTTGGATTTAGAATCAGAAAAACGAGATGCTTTTAAGCCTTTTTTCTTTTTTTAGAGGACTACCCAACAAACTCTAGTTGTTAGTAAGCCTCTTAAGAAATATGTCATCCTGTCATATTACCACAATCACCAAGTCTCTGTGAAACTCTATACCTTTGAGAGTGAAGAAGGGGATGTCAAAAATTGATGGCCAAATTGTTGGCTTACTCCAGCGAGTACTACAGATAACACGGAAGACAGGTGAATCTGCCTCCAGGTGACACTGTGTTATGGATAGATGTTTCCTTTTCAGAACAGTTCTGGGCCACAGTGTAGAATCTGATTTCTTACATTCAGATCAGCAGAGGCTGCCACTGCTGATACAAAACCACTTGATGAAATGGCATCCCCATCCCCTGTACCTGCCCCACCCTGTACTGAGCAGCGTCCAGTTCTCTCCTTCTGACCCCTACTCAGTTCTTACCTCTTTTCCCTTGTTTTGTGTTAAGAGTTATAATGTGACAAGAAAGGAGAACACAGTGAATCTTTAGTATTTTCCCTAAAGTTGGGAGTGGGAAAGGTAAAATAGGGCTGGACACGGTGGCTCACACCTATAGTCCTAGCACTCTGGAAGGCTGAGGCGGGTGGATTGCTTGAGCTTAGGAGTTCAAGACTAGCCTGAGCAAGACTGAGACCCTGTCTTTACTAAAAATAGAAAGAATTAGCCAGACATCTGGAAGGCACCTGTAGTCACAGCTACTTGGGAGGCTGAGGCAAGGGGATGGCTTAAGCCCAAGAGTTTGAGGTTGCTGTGAACTATGATGTCACAGCACTCTACCCAGGGCAACAGAGTGAGATTCTGTCTCAAAAAATAAATAAATACTTAAATAAAGGTTGGGCACGGTGGCTCACACCTGTAATCTTAGCACTCTGGGAGGCCAAGGTGTGTGGATTGCTTGAGCTCAAGAGTTTGAGACCAGCCTGAGCAAAAAGTGAGAACTCATCTCTTCTAAAAATAGAAAAACTGAGGCAACAGGATCATGTGAGCCCAAGAATTGGAGTGCTGTGAGCTATGGCGCCGTGACACTCTACCCAGGGTGACAGCTTAAGACTCTGTCTCAAAAACAAAACAAAACAAAACAAAAAAACTTAAATAAATAAATTTTTCTAAAAGGGTAGAATAGAATTCTGACGTGAAGCCATCTGGTCCAGGGCTTTTCTTTTTAGGGAGTTTTTGTATAGTTGATGCTATTTCAGTACTTGATATTGGCCGGTTCAACTTTTCCATATCATTCTGATTAAGTCTTGGTAGGTGACATGCTTCCAAATATTGGTCAATTTCCTTCAGATTATCATATTTCTGAGAGTAAAATTTCTTGTAATATTCATTGAGGATTGTTTGAATTTCTGAAGAGTCTGTTGTTATTTCATCTTTATCATTTCTGATTGATGAGATTAGAGATTTT
>CAUYRH010074461.1:0-34963 GCA_963574655.1 Perodicticus potto
AAACTTATTAAATGTAGAGTATCAATGTCTTTATATAGTGATTAAGAAAATGCCATGAAGGCTATCTCTCACAGTATGATCAAAATGTTTCTGATTGTATATGAAGCACATTCTGCCCTATTATTGCACCAGTGTACACAATTATGATTTAATAAAATTATTAATAAAAGAAAGTCATTGCCAAGACCAATGTCAGAAAATTTTTTTCTAGGAGTTTTCTGGTTTCAAATCTTACATTTAAATCTTTAATACATTTGGATTAATTTTAGCATTTTCTGTCAGGCAAAGATCCAGTTTCATTTTTTGCATTTGAATATACAGTTTTCAAATGCCATTTATTGGAGAGACTTTTTTTCTCCATTGTGTATTTTTTGGCAGCCCTGTAAAAGATTAGTTAATCATACATGCATTTATTTCTAGGCTATTATTTCTGTTCCATAGTTCTAAATGTATATTTTTATGCCTATACCAAACTGTTTTGAATACTGTACTTCGTAATATAGATTGAAATCAGGAAGCAATGCCTCCATCTTTGTTCTTTTTCAAGATTGTTATGGCTATTTGAAGTGTGTTGTGATTCTAAACAAACTTCAGGATTGATTCTTCTATGTCTGTAAAAAAAAAAAAGTCATTGAAATTTTCATAGGCATTGCAATGAATCTGAAAATGCTTTGAATAGTGTGGGCTTTAAAAAAAAAGTTTCAGAATATTAGGTGGGCACATGTCTTGTTTACATGCTTTGTTTTTGTACTGGTTGAGTCAAAGTTATGTTTGCCTTTCATCCAGGTAGTGTCCCCAATAGTGTGAATTTACCCATCCCCTCTTTGCCCCCCCCAGCTTGATTTTCGTTGAGATTTACTTCCATATGTGAACTTAAGTGTTAATCAATTACTTCCGATTTCTTATTGAATATATGTGTTTGTTTTTCCATTCTTGTGATTTTTCACTTGGAAGAATGATTTCCATTACATTCAGATTATCACAAAAGATACCATATTCTCCTTTTTATGGCTGAGTACTCCATGGAATGCAAATACCACATTTTATTAATCTATCATGTATTGGTGGGCACTTAAGTTGTCTCCATGTCTTTGCAATTGTGAATTGTGCTGTTATAAATCTTCAAGTACAGGTGTCCTTTTTATAAAATAATATTTTTTCCTTTGGATATATACCTACCAGTGAAATTGTGGTATCAAATGGAAGGTTTTAAGTTGATACATCTCCATACAGTTTTCCGTAGAAGTTGTACTAGTTTGCAGTCCCACCAACAGTGTATTAGAGTTCCTTTTTCTCTGCAGCCATGTCAGCATCTGTTGTTTGGGGACTTCTTAATATAAGTAATTTTGACGGGGTTAGGCGATATTTCATTGTAATTTTGATTCTCACGTCCCTAATGATTAGAGATGCTGAGCAGTTTTTCATGAGTTTGTTGGCCATTAGTATATCTCATTTGAAAAATTTCTGTTCATGCCTTTTGCCCACCTTTTAAATGGGGTTGTTTGGTTCTTTCTTACTAATTGGCTTGAGTTCTTTGTTATTCTGGTGATCAGTCTTTTATCATATATAAGTTTGCCAATATTTTCTTTTTCTTTTTTTTTTTTTTGAGACAGAGCCTCAAGCTGTCATCCTGGATAGAGTGCTAGGGCATCACAGCTCACAACAACCTCCAATTCCTGGGCTCAAGTGAGTCTCCTGCCTCCACCTCCCAAGTAGCTGGGACTACAGGTGCCCACCACGATGCCTGGCCATTTTTTGTTTACAGCCGTCATTGTTGTTTGGCGGGCCAGGGCTGGATTCGAACCTGCCAGCTCAGGTGTACGTGGCTGGCGCCTTAGCCCGTTGAGCCTCAAGCGCCGAGCTCTGCCAATATTTTCTTCGATTCAGTGGGTTGTCTATTTACTCTTCTGATAGTATCCTTGCCTATGCAGAGTAGTGTTGACATTTTAATAACATTCTTTTTATTTTTTCTGCAGTTTTTGGCTGGGGCCAGGTTTCAACTTGCCACCTCCAGTATATGGGGCTGGCACTCTACTCCTTGAGCCACAAGCACCACTCAACGTTAATTCTTGCAATCTGTGAACATGCAATATCTTTTCATTTATTTGTAATTTCTTAGTTTCTTTCATCAGGGTCTTAATAGTTTTTAGTGTACAGAACCTTCACCAAATTGGTTAAATTTGTTTCTAAGTGTTTTATTCTTTTGAGCGTATTATAAGTAGGATAGTTCTCTTAGAACGTTGTGTATGTGTAAAACCACAACTGATCACAATAATTAAGAAAATGCCATGAAGGCTATGTTAACCAGTTTGAGAAAAATGTTTCAGATTGTATATGAAACCAGCACATTGTACCCCATGATTGCATTAATGTACACAGCTATGATTTAATAAAAAAAAAATGACTGATTTTTGCATATTGATTTGGTATTTTTGAAACTACTGGATTTTTTAATCAGTCGTAACAAAGTTGTTGTATGGAAAAATTAGGGTTGTCTCTATATAAAATCATGTCATGTAGAGAGACAGTTTAACTTTTTTATTTGCAATTTCTTTTTCTTGCCTAATTGTCCTGGGTAAAACTTCCAGTGGTATGTTGAATTGAAATAGGGAGACTGGGTACCCTTATCTTGTTGCAGATCTTAGAGAAAAGGCTTTCAACTTTTAACTGAAGACCATACTTATCATGTGTGGTCTTTACAATGCTTCTATACTTGATTGGTTGCTAACTTTTTTATGATTAAAGAATAATGACTTCTCAAAATATTTTTCACATCTATTGAGTTGATCATATGATTTTTAACCTTCCTTTAGTCAATATGGCATATTGCATTTATTGATTTGCATATATTGAACTATCCTTGCATGCTAGGAAGAAATCCCACCTGTTGTATGATCCTTTAATGCACTACTAATTGGGTTTCGTAGTATTTTATTGAGTATTTTTTTATATATGTCCTTCAGGAATATTAGCCTATAATCTAGTTTTCTTGTAGCATTGTTATCTGGCTTTGGTATGAAGGTAATGCTAGCCTTAAAATGAGTTTGAAAGTGAATCCTTCCCTTAATTTTTTGAAAATATTTGAGAGGGATTTGCCTCAATTCTTCTTCAGGTACTTAAGAGAACTCACCCATGAAACTGCCTGGTCCTGGCCTTTTGTTTGGTAGGAGACTTCTTTTAATTCCTGATTCAATCCTCTTGCTTGTTATTGGTCTGTTTGGATTTTCTATTTCTCTGTTATTTCATCTTAGTAGGTTGTATGTTTCTAGGAATTTATCCATTTCTTCTAACTTTTCCAATCTATTGGCATACAGTTGTTTAGTGTATTTTCTTATATCCTGTGCAGTTGTGTGCTATCAGTTATAATGTGTCCTTTTTCATTTTAAGTTTATTAATTTGAATCCTTTTCTATTTTTTTCCTGGATAGTCTAGATAAAAATTTGTCAGTTTTGTTTTCTTTTCCAAAACCTAACCACCAGGCCCATTCATCTTTCTGTTGTTCTTCAAGTATCTATTTTATTTATTTCTATTCAAATATTTTATTATATTCTTCCTTCTACTGACTATAGGCACAGTTTTCTTCTTCTTTTTCTAATTCCTTGTGATATGAACTAAAGTTGTTTACTTGAGAAGGTTCTTTTTTAAATTAATGCAAGCATTTATTACTATAAACTTCCCTCTCAGTATGCCTTTTGCCACATTTTATAACTTTTGATATGTTGTGTGGCTATTTTTATTTGTTTTAATATGCTTTTTGATTTTGATTTTGACTTCTAATTTGACAGACTCATTATTCAGGAGTCAGTTAATTGCAACGTATTTGTGAATTTTCTACTATTTCTCATTGTATTGATTTATAGTTTTACAACATTGTAGTCAGAAAAGATGCTAGATGATTTAAGTATCTTTAAATTAGTTAAGACTTGTTTTGTGGCCCTATATAAGACGTATTTTAGAGACTATTGCATTTGCACTTATTTTGGGGGGAGGATGTCTGGATGACCTATCCATTGTTGTTAGTGGATTATTGAAGTCCCTTTCTTCAAGGGAAGCCAGAGACTTTTTAACAACTTGCTCTTGAGGGAACTAATCCATTCCAGAAATGCAAGAGCTGACTCCTGTGAGAGGGCATTAATCTGTTCATGAGGGGTCCATTGCCTTGACCCAAACACTTCCCACTGGACCCAGCCTCTCAACATTATCACATTGGGGATGGAATTTCTACATGAGTTTTGGCAGGGATAGATCACATCCCAAACCATAGCATAACTGTTGAGACTGACTTTGTGGATTAATATAGAGTTAATTTTTATAAATTTTTCATGTGTGCCAGAAAGGCATCAATATTTTATAATTATTAGGTGCAAAGCTTTCTTAGGCATTCATAATTTGTTAAATTATTGAGTTGTTAATTTCTCTTTTCATTGCCTATTTGCTCTAACAATTAAAGATAGAAATACGGTAAAATAGTCCATTGATATTGGGGATTTTGCTCTTTGTATCTTATATATTTTATGTCTGTGCTGTTAGATGCTTACAGAGACAGTTTATAATCTTATTGATGAGTTGTTCCATTTTCATTGTTTAATGACCGTTTTTATTGCTTAATAATGCTTTTACTTTGAATGTAGTTTGTTGGACATTCATGTAGCTACCTCAGTTTTACTATTCTTCTACCTTGAAACATTCTCGTATTTTAGCTGTGTTTGTTGCAAACAGCATGCCACTGAACTTTTTAAAATTCAGACTTTTGATCCAAAGTTGAATTGGCTTATATCTATTGTGATTATTTATATGCTTAATTACTATAAACTTTCTTTGTGTCTTCTATTTAGTATGCTTTTTCTTTAACTTTTAAAATTCTTCGGTATCCACTATTATAGTGTTTGAATTTTCTTAAGATTTTTTATGCTTTGTCAATTTCAAAATTATATATTATAGTTTAATTTTTATCTAGAAACAATTACCTTTAAATATTTAATAATCCTCCTTTATTTAATAGTCTCATTGGAACATGTTAGTGTCTCTATCTGCCTTTCAAACAATATAAAAACTTTTAGAATACTTTTTTTTCAATTAACCCTTTCCCCTGTTTTACATGTTAGTATTCTCTAATATGTAAGATTCAATTTATTTTTATATGCTTTTGAGTAACTGATGTTACTTAATATTTTATGTTAAAAACTTCAGATCCCCTTGGTAGATCCACATCCTCAGTGGTATGCTAGAGCTCATTTGTGTTGACTTTGAGAGCTTATTGTGTGTATTTCTTTCAGTTCTGCCATCTTAACACCATGTCTATAGTTTGATGTTGGTGATGATAGGAATAGTTGTACCATGAAAAGCAATAAACTCCACAAATCTGTTTTTTTTTTTTTAATTTTTAAAAATTTAGGAGACTGTTAAGTATTTACTGGCATACCCTTTTCAATCTTCTTGTTTCCCTTGTTTCTTTCTTTTTTTTATTTTTTATCCAATCCTTTTCTCTGGGTTAAATTTACTTATGGAAAATTCATGTTCTTTATAGTCAATTAATGAAGGGCAGTGATGAGTAAACTCTTGATCTGTATCTGCAATTGTACTTTATTTTCACTTTTTAATGTTAGTTTAGCTGAATATATGATTTAAAATACATATTTTATTTCAGCACTTTGAAGATACAATCCCATTGTTTACAAACTCTTTTGGTGTTGAGAAGTCTGCTGTGTATTTAGCTGAGTTTCCTCCTTAGCTGATCTGTCTTTCCTTTTGTCTTTGGTGTTTATACAGGCTCGGAATTGTATGGTTCTCACATTTACTTCTCACTTGTATTCTGCTTAGTTGTCTTTAAAGAAAGATAACTGACTATGGCAAGCTAAATTTCCTAGGCTCCCAGGTTAATTTTATTCTGGCTAGGTTTAGCCAATGGAAATCCCTGGTAATTGATGAGAGGATGGGAAGAAAGGTAAAATGAAAATACTTTTTTTTTGTAGGCTTTGTGTGGCATATCCAGCAACTATATGCTTTCAATAGCACCAGCTACTGCTAACCTTGCCCTCTAGAACTTCTCATTTTGCCCATCTCTCTCTCTTGCTGATGCTAATCTCTAGGTTCACATTTCAATCTTTTCTTTTGCATACTTAACATTGCCTTGGTTTAAATACTTTCTATGGTTTAGGTTTCCCTGATTGGACTGCTACAGATACAGTATTCTAGATTTCATTATAATGTGTCTAGGTTTGCATTTATCTTTCTTGGGACTTGTGCTTTATGCATCTAAAGTTTTCTGCCTTTCATCTATTCTGGGAACGATCTATCATCATTTCAAATACTGCCTTTTTCTCTCAATTTTATATTCTCAAATAATTATTAGACATGTGTTGGAGATTTTTATATCTCTTAATCTCATCTTTATATTTCCTGTCTTTTATTTTTTTATGCTGGATAAATTTCTTGGAATTATCTTTCAGTTCAGCAGTTCCTCTCTTAGCTACATTTAATGTGATGTAGTCTCATTTCAGATATTAATTTTGATGACAATTTTACTTCTACACATATCTTTTTATCGAATCTGCCTTTTTGTAGTTTTTTTATTTTTGCCTCTTTTAAAAATTTGTCATTTTTTAACATTTTATCCTACTAATATCTGAGATTCATATTCTGTTACTTTAGTTCTTAAGGCTATGGCCTTTTTTTTTTTTAACTTAATGCTCCTATTTGATTTAAAGTACTTTCGTATCTTATAACTCATTTATGGAAGAATATTTTCACATGTGATTGATATTTTTGATATATGAACTCTTTTACATTGGAGTTCACTTTTTGTCTGAGACTCCACATGACCTAGGTTGTTGAAGGTATCCTGCTAAGCAGATTTTCTTCTTCTAGGTAATCCAGGTTTATTACAAGGTTTCCATTCTCTTTGGCTGCACTTATTGCAAACATGTTTTGTGCTGCTAAGGTTCTCCGGTTATTACTGAGTGCGATAATTCACCTGGAGAGTTGTGGTAGCATCATAATAATGCCCTCATTCTGTCTTCTTGGAATTATAATCTTTCTTATGAAATGAAACATTTTATAAGTTTTGTGTGTGTATGTATTATATGTTTTATCCTTTTAATATAGGACTTTCCCTTTATACAGGCATATTTTCATAGGAACATTTCCATGTGACCATAGCCTGACATTTTACAGGAATAGAAAAATATATTCCGGGTTGGAGGACTTTGTACTTCCTATTCCTTTTTTCCAAGGCATTTCTAGCTAACTTACTCCCTCATCTCTTTCAGGTATTTATTTGAATGTGATTTTTCGGTAATTTCTTTGTTGGTCACTCTACCTAAAATTTCAATTGTACTTGCCCCCCAGTGCTAGCATTTACTTTCCCTCTTCCTTGCTTTGTTTTTTAATTCCTTTGCACATAACATTGTCTATCATTCTATACATTCATTTGCAATCACCCACAAAAGATATCTACATGAGATCAGAAATTTCCACCTATTTGTTAACTCCTATACCTTCATCACTTAGAACAATTCCTAGCACATAGTAAGTATTCAATAAACATTTTTGAATAAATGAGTGAAATATTCAGTGGATATGTATTTTGTATCTTACCCTGAACTAGGTGGTGATGATAACAAAAGAAAGAAAAACAAGCAAGATTCTAGCCCTTATGAAGCACATGGTCTTGTAGGGAACAAAAGTTTATAACTTATGGTGCACAAAGACTTTGAATTCAAATGAACTCTTGATGTGCTTTTTAGTACCAGGTAGATATTTCCTGATAAATAGTATGGAGAATAGGGTGATTATTTTTGGTATACATTGTATCTAAGTCTTCTTATCTTCTCATTTTATCTAAGAACTGACCAAAGAAAACATGCATGCACATACACACAATAATGATTTGGACAGACACAGTATTAATGAGGCAGCTGATGTACATTGACTAAGTTAGTGGGAAGACCAAAAGCAACTAAGTTAATGAAATTTCCAGTAACGTTTTATGGTACCAAGTTTTTCTTACAATGTTGGTAGTCACTGTCTGATGAGCTCAGAATGCAAACAGTTGACCTAAATCTGTATTTTATTGCCTTGTAATTACATCTAAAGAGCATATATACTTTTGCCTTTTATTCCTCTCATGTAGGACGTAGAGGTGAATATGCTTTCACTTTATCATAGTAAATAATTTTTCTCCTAATAATAATAGTAGCAATTTTTTTATTTATCTGTGTTACCTAAAGGAAAAGCTAATAGATTTCTTGGTAGTTTTTCCATCATGTTGAAATCTCTTTCCATTTCAAGCTGCTATGATAGTCTCATTTAGTGTATTATAAATGAACTTCCTACTTGAGAGTTCATTGTTTATATCTGAAATTTGATATTAAATTGTTTCATTTTAAGTGGTAGTTTTTAATACTAAAAATTCAAATTTAGCAGTTTTTAAAAAATAAGGTACCTTTGTTTTTGTTTTTGTTTTTTTTTTTTTTTTGCATTTTGTAGCTTTATTATAGCTAATATGACCTAAGGTCTAGAATACAGACCAACTGTGGCCTTGGGTTAACAGTGTTTATCGTATGATTTTCTTTTCCTTCCTTATTGCCTTTTATCTGTTTTCAGTTCACAGCATTGATAAATTGATAACTATTGCTTCTCATACTTCCTCTTTCTGATTGGCAGATAGCTTTTTAAACATGACTAGCTAAATTTAGCTCTATAATTTATAATAATAAACATAATTAATAATTTTCCCCAACTATTTTTTAAAAATGGTAATTCCTCTGAGTTTTCATAGGACTTTCTGTACATATAAACTATACAAGTTATCATACTTCAATTTTCAAAAGTAAAATTAGATTTATTGAAAATTAAAGTCTATAATTTTATAGAAATCATATAATGGTGATAGAGCACTCAGCTGTGTAGTGGGTTCAGAGGAACTAAATATAAATATAATAACTAAATATAATAAAATATTTTTGAATTACATAGGACCTTTTTCTCAAAATAGATCAGATTGAAAATGCTTACTCAGTAATGGCAAAAATGATTTTTAGTTTAGTTTAATGGCAAAAATTATTTTTAGTTTAAATTTAGGTACAGAGCTTTTTTATGGAGCCAAGTGAGACCCTTTTCTATACTCCATGTGAATTGGCCATCAATAGGCATCTATAGAAAGACCCAACTAGTATAAAGTGAACATGAACTTTTCTGCATTCTATAACACAGAGTTGGACCTATCCTGCTTGAAATCGCAGCTGTGCCAACTGTGAAAAGAACATTAAACAAATAACCAAAAACCAAACAGCCCCCCATCCCCCAAACATTCTCTGGTATGTCTCCATCTGGAAAGGTGCTAATAGTAACTTGATCCCATATGGACCAAATAACTCTAGGGATGGGAATCTGAAGACATGCCACTTAACAATTCCAGATCTGTGCCGTCTTTCACATCAAAACACAAATAAGGACTAGATCAACATCAGTATGTATCCATTTTGAAGGAGTTTTGGTGGGAGGAATGAAGAAGCTTGACTTACAGTCTGTGTGAGGGGACTGAGGAGCTTTCAGGGAGTCGTTCCATGCAAAACTTCAGGTCCATATTTATTATCATAAAGTAGGAAAAAGTTGTTAAAAGTTACTTATCAGACATTGGCACTAAAAAGGGGACATGGAAAATTTCAGACAGAAAGTCTCCAACTTGTTTTTGCAGAACTGCAGACCTTAAGCAAGACCTCTACTTCTAGCATCACGAGACTTTGGAATCTAGAGACTCTTTGCCTGTTTACCAGAACCTTTAGGCCTGGTATTGCCACACCTCACGTATACGTTCTCTCTGGGAGGCCAGCTTCCTGCTCCTGCACGTACACAGCTCACATGCCATTCTCATGACTCTTTAAGTCTCTCAAGTGGAAAGCTAAAGGTCAGGGCACAGTTCTCCCTACACATTGCTCTATTCTAAGCCATGAGAGAAAAACTGATGGAAACATTTTTTTACTGATGTATGTAAACCCTATATGTGAGCTCGGCTCATTTGCAGGATCCACTTAGAATACATAAAAAGGTGATTGGCCAATGTGTCATTGTTAAGGACATCACAAGTCACCTTGGACGGATTCCAGTTGAATAATTATATTCATCTTGTCTTTAGTTTTCCTTTCCTGATTGTTTCAGTTAAAGACGGAAAATTATCTTCCATTTTTTACTTAGAGAAGTTAGACAGTATTCCTAAACATACTATTGAGACCCTACTGTCTTTGTCTTTAGTAATAGAAATGATGCTTTAAGATGTTGGTTAGAGGAGTAGTTATGGCTGTTAACTATTGTTGTGATATTTCTTGATCCAGAAGTGTTCTGTGGACATCCAGCACATGACTGGCTCTTGGATGAACTGCTGGACTATAGGGTTTTATCTTGAGCAAGTTGTCTTTATCGCCTTAAAACTGCTTAGTTTAGCCTCTTAGCTTAAAGTGGTAGACATCTTCTCCATTTTTCTAAAAATTATATAAATAGCTCCCTTTTAGCAAGGGCAGACACTGTGCTAGTTTCTTTATATGTGTCTAACATATAATCTGCATAAACAACCTTATGGGTTTGGTAACCTGATTGCCATTTATAGAGAAAATGTGACTTCTACAAGATCACAGAGTTAAAGAGGAGGAGCAATTCCAGGTTTGTCTCATGGCAAAAGCTAAGCTCTTAACCACCACTTTACCTCATAATTTTACTGCTTCCCAGAACTCCATGAGCCCTGGTCTATGGATCATTGATCACACAAATAACTTCCCTTAGTGCTTGTCGCTACTTTGTGGACTGACTTTACTGAGCTCAACATTGGAATCATTATGTGGCACTGGCCTCCAAAGGGCAAATGCCGATTATGATTACAACTCACAAAGAAACTGAACTTCTGTTGAGAGAATCTCTCCACTGCATCATTTTATCTGCATAACAAAAGTGATTTGTCCTATCTTCTTTCCCTGGTGATGTTGTCATAAAAATGTCTTTAGGCAGGGTTAATGAGTAACTAACATATTTACTTTGGTTGCCAATAAATAACAGTAGGCTGTTAATAATTGTGCATGTGTTTTATGTGGCCTTACATAATCTGAGAAAATCTTAAATATCTAGCATTCTAGATTACATCAATATGCCTTCACATTTGATCTCCAGTTATGTAACTCTCCTTTAACAAAAAGTAGATCACAAAAACTTAAATACTTAAAGTAATTAACTATTGCATTTTATAAGGGACACGCTTATATAGGACTTTTATTGTTACATAAATGTAAGTTTTTACTCAGTTTAAAACAAAAAACCTCATATATGTTTTCTTGTTTTAAAGTACACCAGATATGTCTTAAATACCTTCAACTATATTGTGTGTAAATCTTTGTTAGCTGTGTGTGTATATTTTTAGTGCCTTTATATTGTTAGTGCAGTGAGGGTGAGACGAGTCCTAATTTATCTTTTAGCATATCACAATGACAAACACAGCACCTTCCACATAGTAGGGGCTCATTGCATATTGTTGAATAAGTTAGTTTTCACTAGATTGCACAGAGTTGCAGTCCTCAATTGTCCTTTCATCATTTTACTCTGTATAGGTAAAGAAGCTTTACTAAGGTGATTAAAATGTGATACTGAATTTCTGGTGTAGATTTTAAAGCAGTGAATACAAAAGACCTGGCTACCCTGTGAGGAAGTAGTGAGGATGAGTTTTTCACTATAGGTACACTTAGTAGATCTTGTGTGTGACTAAATTTATTTATTTCTTTTAGGAAGGTTAGATTTATGATTTCCATATGATACTTCATATGTTTATTTTACCTTTACCCTACCGACTATAATTTTTTCCTATTAGAAAAGGAAAGTTTATGGTAGAGAATTAGCTATGTATGGTATGTGAGAGTAAAAAATATAAAATGATCCATAACCTTATTACCCAGATATACTCATTCTTAGTATTTCTATGTGTTGTTTCTATTTTTATTCTGGTCTATGTAATTTCATATGATCCATGCAATTGGTACCTTGACATGTTCATAAAATATTATAGTATTGTAATACTATAAATCTTCATTTTTTGGTAAAACTTAAAATTCTTTTAGAGTACTTTGTAAATTGTTGTAACATATTTCTTTATATGGATGTGCTATGCTTTATTTAATTATTTTTCTATTGTTAGACATTTAGGTTGCTTATAGTTTTTCATTGTCAGAAAAAATGATTTTTTCTACATAAATTATTGTTAGTTTTCATTTTCTGTTGGTTTTATGTAAGACATATTCCTAGAGCTAAAATTACTGAGCAAAAATATTGAACTTTGAGTTCTTGATATATATTACTCAATAGCTTTTCAAAACCCTTTTAGCAATTCACATTCCTATCAGAGGTATATGCAGATGCTATTTCCTTGAACCATCATCAAAATTATTACCTCTACACACTTTTAAGCAAGTAGTAAGTAGACTTACTGTCTTTAATATGTTGTTTAAATCAACTGTGCTCCGAAGAAGCATATAAATTAAGTACTTCAGTTTGCTTTTAGAAAAAATTATGAAATATTCTTAAGGGTCACAGTAGTTTGGAAGCTCAATGTTGCAATACAGTTTCCACCTACAGTTGAATATTTTTCAGGTGTAATTGTTTGCTCATGTTTAAGCTGGACTTATGTAGTCTCCTATATTGATGCATATTTCACTGCAGTTTTGTTTAAGTGTATTGGGTTGAGGCATTATGCGTTATATCTAATGTGGTATCAGCATTTCCTGTTGTAGCAATCACTCTCATTTCTATTTGCTGTTGTAACGTAAAGGCAATGAAAATTCGAAGTTTACTTTTATTTATTTATGCATTTTTTGGTGGACTGTCTACAAGAGCACCTTTCTTTCTTACCAATGTTCTATTCAAACTGAGTACAGATGGATCTGAGAAGTTTCATTTTAGAGAGCAGCAGTCATATTTGTAGGAGGGAAGGCAAGAGTCTTGGAAAAATACCAAAAAAAAATCATTTTTAAGTGTTTGCCTCGTCCTCTAGTGAAAGCATTTTTGTTTCAGAGGCCATGGTGAGTCTTAGTCGCTTTCAGGTACTTGTTTTTGATG
Organism: Perodicticus potto; assembly: GCA_963574655.1. NCBI lineage: Eukaryota > Metazoa > Chordata > Mammalia > Primates > Lorisidae > Perodicticus > Perodicticus potto. The sequence goes on from CAUYRH010074461.1 coordinate 13,090, forward strand.
GCACTGCTGAGGGACCCTGAGTTTGTGTGTACTCAGACATGTACATTTTGGTAATCTGAAATATCACTTAAAGAAAACATTCATAAAAAATTATTCACCTCTTTATGCACTGCAATCTTTCCTACTTCTCTGCAGAAATTATCTCAATGTAAATACTGGTTCTAACTCAGTAAATTAAGTTTTACTTATACATTTATTTTGCATTTCAGAGTACCTGACAAATTGCAAGTCTGTTTGTGCCCCATAGCTGCACAGGTATGTATATGAATTACCTATAGCTATGTAAATCAATATATTAACTTAAAAGTTATTGCATTTTTGTATATTAAAAATGTCTTATAGATTTTGTGTGAAGTGTTAATTTTTGATTACTTATAAATATAGGCACCTTCAAAAGGTAGAATATTTTAATACTATATTATAGTATAAGAATCAAATAAACTTTTCTAAGATTTGATGAGGCAGAATGTTATTAATTGCAAAGCATTCACCTGGTGAAAAGATTAGAGAGTATTTTATGGAACTGTACAATTAAAGCTATTGGTGAGGTGGGATGAGAGTATTGCAAAACCACTATGTTGTTGACATTATTATTTTATTTCTAAACATTTTTTTGCTATTTTTGAGTTTATTTTCCATGGTGGTGGCTTTAGGTACAGAGTGGTTGCAGATGTACTGTCTGCTGCACTGTCTCAAGCACTAGACAAGTGGGAAAAAAATGAATGCACCTGTTTAAAATCTCAACTGTGAGGTGTTATAGTTCTTGGGCAACAGGCAGGGGTTCTGAAAAGCTTGGTTGCACCTGCTCAATTGTTGCTTGCAGCTGTGTCTTACGAGGGAGTGCACAAAGCAGCTTGTTAGTAGTTTGCTTGTGCCCTGTGACGTATTTTGTGTACTTAGAGTTTGAAAGATTCTTACTTAATGTAGACCTTAACTATGACATTGGTTTACTATAAAATTCACTGGTTTTAGCTTCCAAATATTTTCTCCAGATCCTTTGTTTGTGTTTCAAAATTTGTTATAGTAACTTTTTGACTGCCCTAGATACTGGGTATGCTAGCTTCTCAAAAGGCCTAGGAGAGTAGATATCTCCAGACAACCAAGTTGATAGTAATTTTTGTCCTGATAGAGACATACTGTGTTTGGCTCAATCTTACCATGTTGGCAGCCCCACTATGTGAGGCTGGATGTAGTTATTGATCCATTTAGCTGAACAGATTTGAAAGCATTTGGCTATTAGTGGACACATGGGGCATATTCAGAAAATTTAAGGGTATATTGAAAGATGATTTCTTGATTTGTGCATGTGCCTCTGTTGCAGTTCTCTCTCCGAGAGAGAGAAAGAGAAAGTGAAAATTAAATAGTAATCCTAGAAAAGGGGCTAAAATGCAGATGTCGATTTTAAGGCCGGAATATTTTTTTTCATTAAATGTCAAATATTTGCTATTTTTTCTTAATTGTTACTGGTAGTGATATCAGATTTGTTTCCATCAATAGCTTAATACATTTTCTGATAAATACCTATGTTTAATGTAGACAAACTGTTATAGACTGTATCTTAAATGAAATACAAAAAGCTGTAACTCAATATTAATGTACTTCATTAACTTATTCAGGAGTCTAAAATTCCTGATATCAAACAACTTATTCAAATGACTTACATTATTCTTTTTAACATTTTTAAAAATTCCCAGACATTTCCATTAGTATTTAGTAACCTAAATATTAAGTCTTTGAGTTATTGTAACTTCTTTTTCTATTGGCTTATTTGAAATCTGCATTTTTTAAGAAATAAATTGCTGTAATATGAATTTAACTAACCTCTTTGGGAGTAAGAAACACAGGTACAAAGGTAAATAGAGGATTGTCACAGCCCTTTAATGCAATACTTTGTATATAGTAGTTGGTCGATAAATGTCAAGTGAGTGCATTTATGAATTAAACATTTTCGAGTTGTATTAGAAATAGAGGATTGTGTCCTAGAAACTTGTTATACATTTTAGAAGAGTCTTGATGGACTTTAGTTCTCTTACTGTCAATTACATAGAAATGAGACTACTTAGACATCTCATTCTTTAAATGAGAAATTAATATATAAGACTTGATCCTCTCTCATTATAATCAAGAATTGAAATAACACTATTTACAATATGCTTTGTACTCCTTTTTGCTTCTATAAGTCTTTGTATTATTCCCATTATACACACAAGGCTGAGTCATTAATGGCTAAGTTACTTGTCACTTGGAAATGCTTTTCAGCTTATTAATAAACAAATCCTTGTTATATGATTAATGCCTTAGCTTTCCTGAGTACTCACTGGTATGCTTTCCCTCTCCCTCCCTATCTCTCCCCAAAAAACGCTGCAAAAATAATATTGTGATGGCTTTCTTTGAGTTAGGCAAGATAAGCACATTAAAAATATGTAACTATTTTGCTAAGCAGAAGTAATGGACCTTGTGTTTACCAGATACCTATTTAGAATTATGGTTTTTATTGCACACTAAATTCCAAATGTAAATAAATAGAGGTAAAGCCAAACAAAGGTAGGATCAGAATTGAATTGAACATTAAAGCCTGCTTCAGATAGACCCTTCTAAAATTCCATTTTGTGTAGCATGAGGCAGTTAAGACTGGCGCTGGTCACATAATGAGCCAATATCTATTGCATCAGAACATCTTGTTTGGGCTTCTCAGATTTTAGCAGCATTGTTTTATGACATTTGGGGGGTACTTTAAGGCTCAGAAGTACCTTTCTTCTGGGAAACGTTTTCCTTCCACTTCAATTTACACCAGGAGGTAAGAGGCTAGTATCAAGAACATCGTTAATTTTTTCCTCTGAACCTTTGCATGGTAGATTAAAAAATATCCCTCTGTTAGTCTCAACATTAAAAATTAAGAGGTGAGCCAAGAATATGTATTTGCTAGAATATTAACCATTAAACCCTAAAGTTATTAGCAGCTGCTTCATTGGCCTATCTGGAATCTCAAGGAGGGAGAAATTGCCAAACCCTAGGATTATAGTTTGGAATCTCAGAAATTATAGTCTGGAATCTCAATGAGGGAGAAATTGCCAGGCCCTAGGATTTCTGAGTGTTGCTGCAAGTTCTGTTGGGATTTCAGGGTTAAAAAATTGAAAGAAGAAAATCCACATTTATTTGTCTTTGTGTAAAAGGTTTATTTAACTAGTATAATGTCTGCAAGGGTCATCCATGTTGTAGTTCATCTCAGAATTTCTTCCCTTTTTAAGGCTGAATAATAATTTATTATAGGTATATACTATGTTTTGGTTAACCGTGCGTCCATCATTGGGGACAGGGAGGTTGCTCCATGCTTTTGTTATTATAAATAATTCCTTTCAAATATTCGAGAACCTTCTCTCAGTTCTTTTGGATATACACCCAGAAGTGGAGTTGCCAGATGGTGCTACATTTCATGTATTCTTATAAGATTAATTTAACTTAAGTTGATTCAAGTTTTTGTGTTTATGAATGGCATTGGTTTCTTCATAAGGAAAATAAGCTGAATCAGGTTTAGCAAGAAGACATCTGTTTATGTGAGTTCAAATGCTTTAAAGGAGTATGTGAATACCTTAAATACATCAGCATATTGGAAGCTAGTTGTGTTCTTTAGATATTTGAATTCAGGATCCCTTGCTTGAATTTGAATTTAGGAGCTTTGGATTCCACTTGACCTGTACTGAAAGCCTAGCTCCACAATCCAGTAGCTGTGTGACCTAATCAAGGTTGCCTAAGCTTAATAAGCCTGTATACTATGGTGATAACTCTGACCTTTTTACTGTTGGATGTGAGAATTAACGTGAAATAAGGTATATAGAATACTTTGTTTGATACACAATATCTACTAATACTTCCTGTATATTAATTGTTTTCTCTCTCCTCTTCTTAAAATATAGAAGTTGCTATAGTGGACAGTATAGGAATTTGAGAAAAGTGTGGGATTCTTTCCTTAAGAAATTTAATTTTGGCAAAAGTCTGATGTGAGGATAGCTGTCAAACATCTCTTTTCGGCATGGTTAGACTCACAGTTTCTAAATGTGCATGCTACATTTCTGTAGGAGGCCAAGGTTGTTTACAGCAAATCTTAACATGGGAATGATCACATTCACTTCAGTGCTTATTGGTTATGGAAGGCCTTTCTGTGGAAGGCATTAATGATACAATCCCAGACAATTCTCATCTCTCTTTGAAAGTCAGATACCCTTAAAATCAGTATCTTGCAAACAGTGAAGAACCAATACTTACCAAGGAACTTTCACATGCGTCCTAGAGAACTAAAGACAGTTCTGTTGGCCAGGTTGTCACAATCTAAGCAGCCTGGAAGTGTCGTGAGCATAACTGTCAATGTGTAGATGGCTGTGTAAAGTTTCCTTTCTTTCCTGAGAAGGAAATTAGTGTGGTAAAATATCCTGATTACTTTTTATGTAATCTCCACAGTAGAAAAATGGATTTGTGAATTTATATGTATGATTTTCCCTTAATCATCTTTAATACAAACTAGATGATCTTAATTATAATATAATAAACCATTTTCCTCTGCCAGGCTATTTATATTGCAACAATATCTTCCTGAAAAGCAATCAGAAAAGAATTCTTTAGAAGAGAAAAGGCACTAGACTCTACATTGAATTAATCATTGCTCACCAAAGGTAACAGAGTCGACTTGCCTAATGTCAAACAAATAGTTTTAACCATGATTAATCAAGGTAAACATCAAGGTACAGTGAAGTTTTCATTTATTTGCCCATTAGTTTTCTCCCACAAACCCGGAGGCCTAAACAGAAATTTGTCTTCTCACAGTTTGGAAGTCTGAAAAGAAGGTTTATCGAGCAGGGTTGGTTCTTCTGAGGTTCTGTCCAGGCCTTTCTCCTTCACTCACATATGGTTGTCTCCTTCCTGGGTCTCTTCACACGGTCCTCTGTGAACATCTATGCCCAAATCTCTCCCTCTCAAAAGGATACCAGTCATGCTGAATTAAGGCCTACACTAAAGACCTTATTTTGATATGATTACCTCTTCCTGGTCTTCAAATAAAATCAAATTTTGAGGTTTTGGGAGCAAGGACTCCAGGGGGTTTTATGTGTGTGGGTGTGTGCGTCCATACGCACAAGGAACACAATTCCACTCAGATTAATAATAGTCAACATTTACTATTTTATTATTATATTTCAGATATCATATCTGTATTTTACTATTTTATTATAGTATTACTATTATTTACTATTTTATTTCAGATATCATATCTGTATTTTTGATTATCCTCATAACAACCCTATTAAGTAGATGTTATTTTCCCCATTTTACAGGTAAGTGAACAAAATCTCAGAGAGGATAAGTGATTTGTCTAAAGTCACACAGCTGGTCAATATTAAATACTAGTATTTGAATTCAGCATCTCATGTTGTTCTTTAAATGGATAAGGTTCATAACAACTTAGTCAAAAGCCCCAAAATATTTTGAGTGTTTCAGAGTAGTTTTGTTAATAGAACTTGTGCCAAGGGAAATTTTATTTACCAAAAACAATGCGTTATGTGATTGTGTAAATGCCCAATCATTGACTATCTCCATCTTCTCTCCTGAATCATTTACTGACAGTTATCATTGCCAGCTTAGTGTTTTAGCTCTCCTGTACCTGATAAAGCGTTTGAACAGGGTGGAATCTGCACCGAGACTGCATGGGTTGATTCTGGTCCCCATTTGTATGGATGACACCAAGAAACAAGTCATGCCTAGAGTCTGTTATTCAGCACACAGGCTTTCTGTTCTCCTTCCCTCCTTTTCTTTTCTCTCTCTTATCTCTGTTTTTTCAGTTTTACTGGATAGCTTGTGATTTTTTCTTTTGTACAGTCCCTTCCGTGAATGATAAACATTGAAAACGGATGAGTGTGAAGAATGACAAACTAGGGAATATATCTGCTTATGTGAACCCTGGTGCCCTCATAGGTGTTTTCAGTAGACTACTGGGCACGGCCTTATTGTTACTCGTTCACTCTAATGAGCAAAGGGAATTGTATACCTTGTATAAAGTTTCCTATCTTACCAATGAAAACAGTTTGTTTCTCACTTTGAGGTTTTAATGCAGAACTTGCTCATGACCCAATTTCACTAATAATTCTCTTAAGTAACCTTTGTACTCATTTATAAGATTTTTTTCCACCCACTGTCTGTCTAGCCTGGTTTAAAATTTTTATATATGTACTTTTAAAAAATTGATCAGCTGGAGAGCTGCCCATTCCTCTGTGCTGTATAATAAGGATTTAAAAACTGCACACTGAATTCTGTATAGTGTAATTAAAACTGACCCACATTTGGACCTGAGTACACCAGGACTTAGCCAAACTTGCCATGAGCTGAGTTCTGGTGGCAGATGGGAACTAATGAGGACACACTCCACTCCAGAATTTCCCAGCTGCTTGGCCCCTTTTTGTACAAACAAGGTTTGGAGCGAAGTCCAGATCCCAAGAGCATGTTCTGTAAATGTGCTGTACCCAATGATCTGGGAAATGTTCTCACAAAACCGGCTGTTTCAAGGTATCCTGAAGGCCTCAGCTACTGTCAGATTAAACACATGAAAATTCAAGGGGGCCTTTTATGCTCTTTCCAAACAATTTTTAATTCTCAAATGAATAAGAAATCACATTTCCCCACTATCTTTTCTCCTATGCCTGAAAATAGAATGATCATTTATATCAAACCCTGGAAATATGCAGGTAGTTATTTCCGAGCCAGTTGTACATCAGGATAGACTGTATCTCCTTGCAACCTATGGATCTCTTCAATTGGTTTGATGTCCTGGGACTATTCAGGCAGATGTAATTGAATCAGTTTGAAGCAGCTGTAGCTGGCATGTGGTCTCTCAGATTGCTAGCACCTGCTTGTTTTTTTGCAACTCACTAGAGTGAGAGAACTGCCAAAACCAGCATTGGTCTTGGAGCAGATAAAGCACTCCAGATCTTATATCCCATTCCCCTTCCAACCTAGTCATATCATCACTGGTGCCAGAATTAATAAAACCCCTTTTCGTGATTAGGTCTGAGGTATACTTTTACTTCTCATCCTTCTCAGTATTCAGATCCTGACAGTACTGGCCATGTTAGTCCAAAAAAATAAGGGAGTATAATGGTGATCAGGTGGCTTTGGGGCTCTCTTATCATTAGACAACTGGGTAGCCTGTGGTTTGCAGAATCATTTAAATGAACACACCAAATTCATTTACTGTTCCAGCACAGTCTTATTGGCACAGATAATGAGCAGTTAATGTATAACAAACTGTGAGCTGTTGTGGAATATGATAAATACACTTCCTTAGCAGGGGGTGAATGTAAAATGGAGCTATTTCTCTAATGTAAACTCTAGCCTAATTCACATGGATTTCTTCAACACTTACTATGTTCAAGGTGATGGATACAATCTACCTAAAACATTACAACAATTCTAGAGTATTAGAAATATTTTAAATACATTTTAAAAGCTAGAGATTTAGAATGTTTTTTTAAAAAAGGTTTAAAACCCTTAAAATCATGTTTACTTTCTCTTTTTTTCATTATTTGGCAGACATATATTTAACCCTTAAATGTTATCAATATCCTAATGTTTAGTTTAAGTCTGATGATAATATATACAATAAATGTGCTTAAATTTTATAGTTAATGAAACAGAGTTTCTGTAAAATATGTTTAATATTGACAGTATCTTGAGAGGAGCTATAAGATAAATGGAGTCTATAAATAATAGTAGGAAGAGTAAATTCTTAAAAATCAGCAGCAAATGCATATTTTCCAAGGCATGACTACATGCTATGGACATAGAGAAGTGTCTGTGGGCCTTGACTATAGGACTCTTATGATATATTACTTGAGGAAATGTGACATATTTAGAAAAATTTAAAAAGGCATTCTCAGTGTCAAATGCCTGATTTAGGCCTGGATTTTGTGGCAAGTGAATGTTATAAAAATTTTAAAAGATTCAGGCACTCTAATTGCAAAATTAATGTTCTAGACTCAGTGTTCCCCTTTTCCCCTTCACTGCCCACAAAAGACATCACCAGTCCATTATGGCTCTCTCTGCAACTGAACCAGAACTTGACCTCAGAACCCCTCTGATGCCAGAACTTTAGACAACCATTACCAATTGATGGAAGTTGCACTGGGATGAAACCCATTTGCCACTGCTGGAAAAAAATCATTAAGAGCCAAGTATATTTAATGGAGGGAGAGATCTCCATGGTCTGATAGTATGATTGGGATGATATGACATAGTCAGAGAAAATGAATAGACCTCAGTTGTAAATAAATAAATGGTTATATAATTATTAGTTTAATGTTTTTCTCCCCTGCTAGGCTGTGAATTCTGTGAAGTATGAAATTATTTAATATTTATTGTAAAATGCTCCTCCGAGAGACATTCACTGAGTCCTATCGGAGGTGAGCCTCCTGTATGTTTCCATATGTTCTTATTCTTTTCTTCCATGTTCACAACTTATCTCAGTTTGGAGAACATCTTTCACCGCCAATTCTGTTTGAAGAATTGAGGGTAATTCAAAGAGCATTTGTTTTTTCTTTCTAAATTTTTATAGCAACAATTTTGAAAAATCTGACTTGTATTTTTATAAATGCTGTGACACTCTCAAGGTTGGTTCAGGGAAATTTCTATTTTTATAATAACACTTAAGAACTTTACTACATATTCCTGGCTTCAAGGAATAAAGAAACAATATATTACAGTATAAAATGTGTGGAGTTTAGAAACATAGGAGCTCGATTTAAATTTCTCTCCTGTCCTTAAGGGCAGGTGTTAGGCAGCCCTTCGTGTGCTTTTATGCTCAGTTTCCTCATCTGTAAATCAGAGATGACAATTATACCAAAGCACTTTGAAATTAAAAACAGTGTCCTCTTCCTTTTCTCCTTTGTCATCATCATCATCACCTTTCTATTCTGAAACCATGTAATAAAATATAGCCTACCATATAGATCCTTCTTTATCACTTTTTTTATTCTGCCCTTTGAATAGAGCATTGTATTTATCTATGAAGAAGCAAGAATTCAAGAAACACTCTATAACATATTGCTGATTTTACTAAGTCATTTTTTCCTCAGTAAAAATTATCACTTATTTCAAATGTGACTTATTAATATTAATAATTCATATATTTGAGGTAACTTTTATACCAATCCAAAAGATTACCTTTTGTGATTTATTTATTTTTTATTCACTCATTCGTTTAATGCAAATTATTTTAGCAATTGATATAACTTTATTTACTTTCTGCATAATTATATATGAAAACCCTAATTATCTACATCCACATCTCACTTAACTTATAGTATCATGATACCAATTTCTCAGAAAAAATAATTTCAATATAGAAATATAAATAGATCCATCTCTGAGTTGCAAGAACCATTTTCTCCCACCTTCAAAATATTTGGCAACTTGGTCATAAGATAGACTAAGTTTTTGTTTATTAACTTCAGAAGTAATTTTATTTACTAATAGTCAGTAATTAGTGCACACCTCTTAGTATAAAAAAACAAAAAAAAAGTGATTTTTGTAATCTCCTTTATTCTTTCCTTCTTTGAACATGTAATGTATAATAACTAATACCTATATGTGTCAACCTTACAAATTTGAGGTTCTTTCAAGGAAACTATGACAATAATTTCTAATTTTCTAAATACATAGATTTTTGTCCAGTTAAAGTCAAAATTTGTAAATAGGTATTTTGTCCCTCACAGTATATCTTCTTTAAAGTATTTGAACTTTTCACACTATTTACAATTCTCATTTTTGTCAAGTACATCAAAACAGAATTGCACTTAAGTTATGACTGTAAGTGTAAAAACTATCTAACCAATCTAGAATTGACTGAAATTTGAGAGTTAATTAAGTGTAACCACATGATGGTATGTTATGTACAGAAAATGAATAGTCATACCGAAAATTAACTGCCTCAGTCCATTTGTGTTGCTATAAAGGAATAATCTTCCTTTATACATTTATAAAGAAAAGAGGTTTATCTGGCTCATAATTTTGCAAGCTGCTTAAGGAACCTGGTGCTGACATTAATGTACTGGGTTTTAAGGACCTTCATGGTGGAAGGTGATGGGGAGTGTTCAAGATCACATACTGAGAGCAGAAACAAGAGAGAGGGAAGGTAATAGGCTCTTTTTTTTTTTTTTATTGTTTGCAATTCATCGAGAGTTTGACAACTTGTTCTCAAGGAAACACTTATAGGAATTAATAGAGCAGGAACTCATTTATTATTACCAGGATGGACCAAACATCCACAAGAGATAAGACCCCATAACCCAAGCATCTCCCTTAAGGCCCCATCTCTATCATTTAGTCTTGGCAGGACCTAACAAATCAAATCAAAACCACAGCATTAACTAATCAAAAAGAAAAAAAAAGGGCTGTCATGATGGCTAATAAATTTACGTAGCAAGTAGGACAGCTGAATTTAGTATTGTTTAGGTTAATTTTGTTTATCCAGAGACAGTTCAAATGTAATTCTTAATCATGTTGGTCTGAAGCCGTGAGAAAAACAACATGTACTTATTAGGGTCTTTGCCAGTGTCAGAATAGTATATGCTCTAGGTCAAAAGAAAATTAATCTATCCTATATAAATTTGTTATTTGACATCATCTTTAAATTTCTATTGGTCAAAATAGATATGTTTACTTTCTGAATCAGTTTCTTCAGCTAATGTTTCATTTGATGACTGATTTGAATTATGTCAAGTTAAGTAATTTCATACATATCTTTGCTGTCGATCATATGCCATCATAAAATATTTATTATTTATGTCAATATACCACTGAAGATTTTTAAACATATAAATCTATTAATACCAGTGTAAGGCCAGTTTCTAGCTTTCTTGAGAGATTGTATCACTTTGGGAGAGTATCTCTGTTGGATTTTTTTTTATTAAATCATAACTGTATACATTCATGCATTTATGGGGTACAATGTGGTGATTTGATATATACTGTGGAAAGCTTACATCAAACTTGCTAACATAACCGTCACCTCACTTATATTTTGTTGTGGTAAGATATTTATACTCTACTCTTAGTAGTTTTGAATTATACCATTGGATTATGCACATTAGGTGAAGTGCCACCAAATACCCTCCCTCCTCCCAGTTTTGTTGGATTTTCCTGTCACAGCCCCTAAGGCCCTGGTCTCAGTCACCACAGGAAGGAACCAGGCGTGACATGGATTAGAAGTATAAGCTTGCAGGAGGTGGGCTAACCTTAGTTGCAGGGTAACCCCAAGCCACCCTCTGCAACGGCTATTTATTAAGGTTATACACAACAGGTATGGAGAGTTAAGTAATTGACATATACAACAGGTGTGGAGAGTTAAGGTAATTACATATGAGGGCTGCATGCATAAGGATTGCCATGTGCTCTCCTTGCATGTTCTTTCCCCACAATCCTCACGAAGAACTACTAAGCATCAATGTTTTACACATGCTTACTAGTGAATGACCGACCTTATCTCATTCCGGAACACTAAGTTACTTGGAGGACTGATCCCAAGTTACAAAACGTCTCTAGGCTTGCCAGGAGACTGTCCTGTTCTCAGTGTTTCCTTTTAATATGATAGAATCAGTAACTGTCCTTTGCAAGCATGGTGTCCATTCCTCTACATTTTCCCCTAAAGAACCTAAAAGTAGTAAGGCAAACTCAAAAAGAATATCCTATCCTCTACTATGAGTTGAGGTACGAAATGATGGCTTACCACTTTTAGCAACCATCACTACAACCTCTAAGTAAACTTTCTCACATTACTCCATTTATACTAAAGGTTGAAATTTTTGAATTTTTGCATCATTCTTTGACAAGCTCCCAGGACACCAGGATCTGCAGCCAAGATTCTTCACCATGTGATAATATGAACCAGAGGAGGCAGACATGTATGAAACATCAGACTATCTCTGGATACACCTGCTCAGTGATGACCTTGAGCAGTAGGTTATAAACATCTCTCATGTCAGTACATTCCAATAGTGGAACATGAGGCATATTAATCTCTGTCTTTGGATACTCCTATTAATTGGGAACTTTGTGGTTACCATTTATACTTACAAAACTGTTATACCCTCTTTCTCTTTTTTAGACCTGAAGGGTACAAGGAAAGTGTACTACATATTTGCCTAGAGCTGCTGTATTAATTTACAATAAACTGGGTGATTTATGATAGAAATGTATTCCCTAATAGTTCTTGAGTCCAAAAGTCAGAACTGAGGGCTCTAGTTGAGAATCTTTTTTTTTCCTTAATTTTTTCCTTTTATTAAGTCATATACATAGATCATGAATACATTTATGCATTTGTGAGGTACAGTGTGTTGATACTTTATACAATTTGGAGTGCTTACATCAAACTAATTAATATAGCTTTCACTTTATTTACTTAATTATTATTTTAAGATATTTATGTTCTATGCTTAATAGATTTGACTTGTACCCTTGAATATGCTCCATAGGTGTGGTCCCACCATTTACCCTCCCTCTATCAAACCTCTCCCCTCTCCTTCCCTGCCGCTCCCCTTCTTTACTTCATCCTGTGATCTTTCTTTTTTTTTTATTTTTTATTAAATCATAACTTTGTACACTGATGCATTTATGGGGTTCAGCATACTGCTTCAATATACAATGTGGAATGTTTACATTGAACTAAGTAACACATCCTTCACAATTATACTCATTTCTTAATAGTTCTGAAATGTGCCATTGCCTTTTCTAGCTTCTAATGGCTCCACCCAATCCTTGCCTTTCAAACTCTCTTCCATTTCTTTGAACTCTGCCTCCTTGTTTATAAGGACATAGCCTTTTTGTGTGTCTCTCTGTGCCCTCTCCTCAAATTATATGTATACCAGTTGTTGGATTTGGGACCCCCCCCTTAATCCAGGATGATTTCATCTCATATCTTTGATTAATTGAATCTGCAAGGAGTCTATTTTCCAATAATGTTATGTTCTGAGGTCCCAGATGAACACAAAATTTTGGAGACTCTAGTCAATATTCAACCTACTATAGAGAGAACTATTATTTTTCAGTATTAAATATCTATGGAAAGCTTATTTACCTATCATTATGGTTTGAATATTTTTATCCTCTAAACTTCATGATGAAATTTAAGCTTCTATGTGGAAACATTGAGAGGTAGGGCCTTTAAGAGGTGGGTCATGAGGGCTCATGAATGAGTTAATCTGTGAATGGGTTAATAGATTAATGGGCTAATAGATTAATAGATTTTCATGGTAATAGGGATTGATGTCTTTATAAGAAGAGGAAAAGAGATAGGAGCTAGCATGCTCAGCACCCTCACCTGTGATGCCCTGAACCACCTCAGGACCCAGGGTCCCTACCAGTGGGAAGGCTGTCATGAGTTCTGCTTTCTCCACCTTGGTCTTTCTATCTTCCAGAACTATAAGAAATAAATTTCATTTCTTACAAATTACCCACTTTCAGGTATGCAGTTCTAAGCAGCAGAAAATGGACTAGGAAATGTGCTCACACATTTACCCTTTTCCCCTCAGTAGTTGACAAAATTTATTCTGTTCTTCTTTATAGAACACTTTTTGCCTTAGCACCTTGATATTTTATATGAATTTAATTGAATTACTAGTCATTATCTTTCATACCCTTTTAACCTACTGAAACTTCTTTTTATTATAGGTGACAAACATGAGGCAAATAATAGATAAACCATACACATAGATGTAGTACAAAACTAAATAAATAGTCACTCCATACACATAGATATAGTACAAAACTAAAACGTGACATTGGTATTGTCTGGCTTTTCTGTGAATCCACATGTATTGATATGCCACATATACTTTTATAGTTCATGCTAATTTTACATAATTTTACTTGTGGTCTACATCATGAGTAAAGAAAATTATTTTTACAGACAGGGTCTTGCTCTCTCACCAAGGCTGGAGTGCAGCATCATAACTCATAATAGCAGCCTGAAACTTCTGGGCTCAAGCAATCCTATTGCTTTACATTTCCAGTAGCTGTGACTATAGCTGTGACTATTCTCAGTTAATATGTTTTTTTTATTTTTTGTAGAGACACGGTATTACTGTGTTGCCTGGGCTGGTCTCAAACTCCTGGGTTCAAGTGGTCTTCCTGCCTTGGCCTCCCAAAGTACTGGGATTATAGGTGTGAGCCACTACATCTGATCCAGAAAATGATTTTAATAATAATCTCCAGAAACTGCAAGCCAGTGTGCACCTGAAATTTAGTATCATAGAGAGACAAAAGCTTCATGCTAGCTGATTGCATTTTGAGACCATGAGGTAATCTAATCTCTATTTTTAGCATCAGCCAGGTCTTTATTACAGAACTATGATTCTGGCTTCATACACAGATAAATATCCATTAAGTGATCACTGGAATTAAAGTATTCAGGTCTAGATAGAAAAATCAAGGCTCAGCTCAGGGAGGTTAGTTTTTAACTTTTCATAGCCAAAAAAGTTCTGTTCAACTCAAATATCTATATCCTTTGTACTTTTCCCAAGATGGTTACAAACTTGGAAAAATGGTTGTGGGGTCTTTCCCATTTAAATAAAAAGTAGACTACTGTTGAGGGAATATTGGCAGAGGGAGCTGAATAAGGTGAAACCATTCCTAAAGAACTGGAAATAATTGGAAGCACTTTGACCCTTTCCACCTAATAATTGTTAAATATTACAGCTATGTTTTCTTTAAGACTACTGAATAAACCAACAATTTGAATTTTATAAATAATTAAAAATAAATTCTTTTTAAAAATAAGATAGATAATTTGTAGACTGATTATGTGAGTTAGTACAGGTCCTATCTAGTGAACAGTCCTTTTAAGTTGCAGCTCTTTTGGCACACATCTACTCTAGATAAAACATAATTGCTTATAGGACCGCAAATTTAGAAATGATCATTAAATTTCCTTGCTAGCAAAGAAAGGATGAAATTTAAATTAAAATTAAATGATTTTTCTGAAGTAGTAATATAGTTGAATGTAGAAAATATTATCAATATAATACAAAATTCTGATTTACTCTCAAAAGTCATTAATTGAATTAACCTATTCTAGTTTGTTCCTGTTGCTATAAGAACCACAGAGAAGATGTTCTTTGTTAGATTGCAGATTTCTTTCTGGTTTGGAGCACTCTTCTACCATGGTAAACTATTACAGGTCAGACCTTGGTATCAGGCACTAGAGGTAGAGTGCTGAACGAGAAGACCAAGATTCTATATCCTACAGAGCTGATATGCCTGTGGGTGTGGTATTGGGTATGCATGTGTGTGAGAGAGAGAGACACTACAAAAAATAATAAATACATAAGATCTATTAAGGCAGTGGTAGGTGCCATTTGTGAAGTACAGCAGAATAAAAGAGGATAAAGAATGTCTGAGAGTGGGGGACAGGATTATGGGTAGCCTTACTGAAATAATAGTGCTTGAACTCTAAGAGTATGACTTGAGTAAAATGAAAGATCCAGTCAAGGGAAGATCTGGAATACAAGAAATGTGATCTCTAGATGCTTAAAGATGCTTACCCTAGATGCTTCTCAGGGTTTTGTATTCCAGGTATGGATGTATAAGAGTAATTGAGGCAAGGTAGACATGTCCTGTCAACTGTTGAAAATGTACAACTGGGAGGTCTGCTTTATCCTCTCACCACAGCAATAATGAGGATTTGGGATTGAATTAAATACACTCAAGAATACCTCCCTCCAGTTTTAGTATAGCTCCTAAATTTTTAATTGTATCTTCTAAAATTTTGTTATATGTGAAAGTAGAAATAAGTTTGGCCAGAAAGGGAGGAACTGAATTCATTGCTACTCTTGGCTCTCCCTGGCAATGTCATTGCTCACTCTGGTACCAGGGATTGTTAGAGGAGCCACAGGGATTTATAAGCTACCATTTTTCCCTTTGGTAACTTATATCTTCAAGGAGTATTATTCCCTCTTTTCCTCCTTTTCTGTACATCAAGACTGAAAATGAAAATGGAAGGCTAAACTGAATATTCTTACATTTATTTTCTTAATATTAGTGTCAAAGTAGTCCATAGAACTTTTTGGCAATATATAGTTATATGTCCATTTAAATTAAGCACAAGAAATCTGTTCTTTTCATCTTGACAGAAATTTCTCCAAAAATTTCATTCAAAATTAAATTGTTTATCCATATCTAGACATGAATGTGGGATGTTAAATCATTAAAATTGATGAGATTTGATTGAATTTTCCTTTTTCATGTGTCTTATTAACTCTGCACTTACCATATTATTTTCCCATTGCTTGATACTATGCTAGATAACAGTGTTACCTGCCTTGACCCAGGCAGATGCGATATGAAAAAAATTCACAAAAATGTAGTCTATGATGAGCATTTAAAAAACAGCATCAAATAATAGCTTCAGAAATGGTTAAGTTTTTAGATAGAGGATTTAAATTTTTTTCACCAGAGAAACTAAAAATCTCTCAATGTAATTTTGAGTAGGCTTTACCCACATCCACATCACATTTACAAACAGAAGTATAGTATGATTAATAATACATCATTGTTATACCAGTTATACCACTGGATCTTACCAAGGAAATTCACATGGTTCTGTTATTATCACAATGATGGAAACCAGAAATGAAAGAAAGGACTACTTGCTTTCTCAGAAATACCACAGTACACAATTTCTACTATGTAACTTAGGTGATAATATAATTCATCATCTTCATAATGAGGGAAAGATTTTGCTCTTTAAAGATCTTATTTGAATTACAGGATTAAGTCATAATGGGAGAAAGCCATTATCATGTCAAAAATTAAAAACAAGATAAAGACCAACCTGAACAAAAGTGAGACACTGCCTCTAAAATAGCAGGCATGGTGGCAGGTGCCTGTAGTTCCAGCTACTTGGGAGACTGAGGCAAGAGGCTCACTTGAGCCCAAGAGTTTGAGGTTGCTGTGCGCTACGATGCCACAGCACTCTACCAAGGATGGCAAAGTGAGACTCTGTCTCAAAAAAAAAAAAAAAACAAGATAAAGAATACTTCTTACAACTTGTGAGCATTCACTATCAGGTTATGGAATATCACAAACTTAAAGGGTGCTTGGGGCAATATATACCTGAATTATAAATGAATTTTGACATTTTGTTCCACTCCTATCATATATCTGAGAGCATACATCAAGGTCAGATTGAAGAAATTAGCTTGGACCATGGCTGTAAATTGCCAGTAAAATATTAAGAAATACATTTCTGATCAGTTATGTTGACAATCTTGTTTCAACACTTTGGCAAAGCTAAACTGATGAGACCCCACCACTACTTGTGCAAAAGGATAATATTTATTAAATATGCCAATATTTTCAGCATATAGTTTTTTTTCTTTTATTATAAATGCATGACTACATGCAAACACTAGATAGAGATTTGTTTATTTGTAGAAGGTATACTCAAAATTGATTTAATTCTTAACCACAGTTTCTACCATTCTGTATTTGATTATGAACACATAAAAGTATGTACTATAAGAATTTATAAGTTAAGTTACAGATTTTTAAGCTAATTTTCTTACTTTACAGATGAAGAAATGGAAAGGGAATAAAGTTGAATAATTTGCTATAGATCTAGACAAGTATAGAGTAAGGTATTCAGCCATGCAATATTCTTTACTTCCATATGGTATACCTTTCACCATTTACCATTACAGTGAATTATTTTTTCTTTTTTTGGCTATTTTTATTTTTAAAATGCATTAACAAGGTGAAAATTTCTTGAATGGTACAAGGGCTGTAAAATGAATTGTCTGTGTTTAACCAATACTATACTATTTATCAGAAGTAGAGTTTCAAATCCATGTACAGAAATGTATCTATATATATCTTTATTTTTATCTTTTTGTTGTTGTTGTTTGAGATTCATTGAGAGTACTAAGACTTTACACTGATTGGCTTTGTTAGGTAAAGTCCCTCTTGTAATTGTGTCCCGGTCACAAGGGATATGCCATACACCATGACCCCCATCCCACTCCCTTTTGCCCTCTCTCCATCCCTTAATCCCTTATCCCCCATCTTGTATTAGATCATCTGCTGTCTTCATATTGGAATTGAGTACATTGGATTCTTGCTTCTCCATTCTTGTGATGCTTTACTAAAAAGAATGTATTCCAACTCGATCTAAGTTAATACAAATTATATAATGTCTCCATCTTTTTAATGGCTGAATAGTGTTCAATGGTATACATATACCACAGCTTGTTAATTCATTCCCAAGTTGGTAGGCATTTAGGTTGTTTACACGTTTTGGTGATTATAAATTGAACTGCGGCATACCTTTATTTTAAAGACACAAAGGGAATCAAACTATTCAAATATTTTTTTTTTACATTTTGATTTTTTTCTAAGTAATATGTTTTAAGAATTTTATTAATTTTTGAAGTTTTACAGTATTTATACTACAGTATATTATACTTTTCTTCTTTTTTTAACAGCTGCCTAGTAATTTTAGTAATTAGTAATATAACAAAATACATTTAACCAATGCCTCTTAATGGACATTTTATTATTTCTAATTACTTTGTTCTTCAAAAATCTTGCAAAAACCAGCTTTCTAAATATATCTTTTTATTTGTGCATATATAATTTCTTAGATATCTTTGTATAATTGAAATTTTGATAGCTATTAAAAATGTGCCTTCAAAAAACGTTGATCTAACGTATTCAGTACTTCTAACAACAGTATATGAGAATTCATGTTTTTGCACAACCCCATCAATACTGGATTTTAGCAATTTATTCCAATCAGGAAAGTGACAGTGATTGAAATTTCATCATTATTTTTATTTGCACTTCTTTATTTGTGAGCTACATTAAATAATGTTTTAAAATTTCACTGGCCATTTACATTTATTTTTCTGTAAATTGGCTGATAAATACTTTAGTTTTTTGTACTGAGTTTTAAAAAATATTTTATTTGTATACTGTCTTTGTATATTATGAAAAGTTAACAATTTTCTGTAATGTATGTTAAAAATGTTTCTCATTTTTAATTTACTTTTTCACATTTGCTTTAGTCATTTTATGTACTTACATTTACCAATAATTTCCTCAATAGCTAGAAAAACTCTTACATAAAGAATTGCCCATATTTTCTTCTAGTGCATTTATGATTTAGTCTCTTTTCACATTTATATCTTTGATTCAACACAATTTATTTTTGTATAATATATCCTTTTAAATCATTAACCCATTTTGAGAATCTAAATAAATAATTTTATCACTTGAAATAAAAAAACCAATTTTTTTATTCTTTAAAGTCTTATTAATTGCTCGGGAAGCAGAGATTGACACTAAGGTAAAAAAAAAGTATTAGACTGAGAAATGAAATTCAAAATTGATACTTTTTTCTTTATTTATCGATCACTGATGTCTATTGTTTGTGACATAGGAAAATCCCAAGGAACTTTCCTACTTAAAAGAATAAATTATATTTTGATGATTTAAGCAATGATTAAATCAGTGAAAGCATCATAGAATAAATCAAACCCCTAGTGAGATACTTTTAACAGCAAATCCAGTTTACATGGTAATGTTAATTTTACTTACTTAAGAGAAGCATTTACTTGCCAGTAAGACCCCATAACTGTACAAATGAAATCAAAATGTGAAAGTTTTAATTTAAGCAGGACACAATAGCCTGGTGATAAATTGATTTATTTGTACCTTGAAAAGTTCACTTCAAATAGTCATTAATAAAAGGCAATTACCTCATATGGTTTTTGAAAGTTTAAAAAATAGGTGGAGGCTCCTTCTAAGGGTTCTGATGGCTGACATCTTTTTGAGGTTTGTAAATAAGTGAAATATCCATTCAGGTAGAGAAGTATTTAGCAATAAAAGAACATTGTCGAGTTTAACGTGTATTATATTTATGACTGCAGCTGGCAAAGTGAGAAGGAAGTATAGGGGAAATGTGAAATCTAAGTGGAGCACAGACATCTGGAAATGTTATTTACCTTTTATCCTACTCTTTATTTTTAGTATGATATTTATTTTCTTATTCTCAGAGTAATACACTATCATGTAAAACTATCTGGAAAGCTCACACATACACACACAAAAAAATCCCCCAGAAGAATGATAAAAAACCATACCTGATAACACTATCACTTAGAGAAAATGTTATTACTAACATTTTGATATGTATTATATATGTATCATATCCATGTGCATGCAAAAACTTAGTATTATATTCCATGTTCATGGATTTTCAACTAGCAATATATGAACGTTTGTTTCTGGTAATAGTAATTTTTCTGTGACTTTTTTTTATTGATTATGTAGTATTCTATATGATGGATGTGTTATAATTTACCTAGCCAATCTCTTATTTTTGGACATGTAAATTGCTTTCAACTTCTCCCTATTAAAAATAACCTATGATGAATATCATGGTGAAAACTTTTTTTATGAGCATACCTGATTATATCCTCAGGATAAGTTATTATAAGTGTAATAATCGAGTCGAAAAGATATGCATTTTTTTAGGCTTTTGATGCATTTAGCTATGCTTGAAAGTGTCTGTTCGTTCATATCCTCATCGGTTCTTGGTATAAAACTTTATATGGTTCAAATAAAAGCTCTCTTTTCTGGGCTTTGGTCTGGGAAGAATGAGTAAAAAGAGATGGGAAGAGGTCAAGCAGAGGTAAGTGATGTTTTTGTCTAAGAGATGTTGTGGACTGCCACTGGCTGTGGAGAACTGCTTTCTCCAAAGGGAACTTGCATTTTCAAAGGCAGCCCAGACTCTGCCTGATGACTCCACGTAGCTGAAATGCCCGTTTACTTTAAAGCAGTGTCCTGACCCTTCAAAACACCCCATGCATTCAGTGATTGAGACCACTTACTCATAGCAATCATTGCACACAGAAAATACATAAAAGATGTGTATTCATCACTCAGTATATTTTGCTTCTCAAGTGTCATGAAACATTCAGGGTATATTAACTGGCAAATGCACACCTGGAGTATGTTACTTAGCTTTAGAAACTGCTAATTTAAAAAAATCAAATATTTAATTTTGAAGAAAAAATCAGTTTTGGATTTTGAGCATATATATCATCTTTCATTTTGGCCCAATTAACCCAGCAGGTGTGTGTAAATTAGGTCACTACTTTGTCACCGTGGTAACATGCATTGGGGAGGTGGATCTTAACTACCTCCAGCACAGGTGATGTTGGCTGAGTTAGTATTAAGAGGTGCTTTAGAAACAAACAAGGCAGAATTTAATATGTTAAATTCTTGTTTAATATTTAACATGTTTAATATGTTAAATTCTTGTTTAGTTAGTGTGAAAAATAGGTCTGATGCAGGGTACCAACAGATAGTATTCTAGGACATGAAAACAAGTACAGCCTCAAATCTCTTATTAATAAGGAAACGGAGCCTTAGAAACAAATTTTATGTAAAAGGTACTGACAGTATCTGAAAGGACAGACACAGCACTCATAAGTGATGGTCTCATTTGCTCAGGGACCAAGGGATCTTGGGACTGGGGATCAGTTTCTCTGGAATTTAATGTTTTTAGAATTGAGCCATGGTTTTCAGAGGACCAACAACTTCCTGACTGCTCTCACTACCTAAGGGTTTTTTTTTTTTTTTAATACATGTATTTTATTATTCTTCATTACATTATTTCCCCCACCCCCACCCCTCAGTGGTAAGACAGAATTGATTTACAGAAAAGAATACAGAAAACACCAAAGCTCCTGGTAGTGGGAGAGATTTCAAGTAGGGAGAGAGAAGCTCTCTCCGTTCCTCTCCCGGTCTTTCCCCATCTCCTCCTCTAGGCCTCTAGCCT